>JABFYK010058225.1:0-53151 GCA_018849495.1 Termitomyces sp. T123_Mx157 | reverse complement strand
CTTGTTATGCAATTACCCTAAAAGGAAGGTTCTTGGTCAGCCTTAGTCAGCAGCTCAGCCACCTCCAACTTTCCCAGAAGAAACAAACACATTCCTCAACCGACATCTGCTGGCCATGAGCAGTCCAGGATATCTCAGTCATTCCCGCCCTCCAAACTACTTTCCCTCTGTTATTGAAGAAAAGTATGGTCGTCGTCATCATCGTGCACACTGGTTCCTGCATGTTACTATCCCAATACCTGGTGTTCGTACTCGACGGCTACGTATATTCTATCCCAACTTCCGACACCTTCACTCCTCTGTCGTCACACGCTTTGGCCGTAGACTAGGCTCTGCAATTCTGTTCTTTGGATTCTTTCTATTTGTATTCGTCGCATTTGCATGCACAAAAAGATTCGGTATGCGGTCAAAGAAATGGCCACGTCCCTTCATTGGCGATCCCTCAACCCTTGTTTTCGAACGTGAGGACCTCCAACGAATATGGTACTGGGAAATAACTAGTGGACACTACCCCAGCCGACGGCCAAGTAAGCTATTGACTAATTCACAAATACAGCATTCATCAAGTTGTCTACAGTACCAGAGGAGATCGGGTTCCGTACGGTTCCGCGTAATCCTGCTATACCGACCAAGCGCACCGCATTTCGTGGTCCACTAGGCTTTGCAAACTCAACACGAGGTGTTGGGCCCAACCGCACGTATCTGGAGTTGAAGCATAAACCTGGTAACACGGCGTATCCTCCACGCCCAGTGCCTGGGAGTGTGGCGGATTTAGACATTGTCATGGACAATTGTGATTTTTCAGAAACGAAGGTGCGTTGGTTTAGTCCAATCACAGCACGTCCTTGTTGCTCATAATATGTCAAGTATGTGCGTGACTGTTTGGAAGTTCTTAGGGTCGGCGGTGGTTTAGACACTGGTAATCGGCTTCGAAGAGGGCCGCTAGATGACATGAAGTATATCTATATCGAAGACGCAGACGTCGTTCAAACAATTCCCCCCTATGAACCGGCATCCAGCCATATCAAAGTTGATGGAAACGCAGCCCAAAATAAAGATAATCTTGGCACAATTAATATGGAGAAGCCGCCCATTGCACTTTCGCCACCTTTGCAACATCGGCCCTATGCTACGCTCTCTGATCCCTGCGACTCTGATAATCCCCGCTTGTTCCACATGTTCTGGACTGGGCCTTTCACTGACAAGCCGTACACCGCCCTTCTTTCTTTCTTATACACACAAAATACTGGATTACACCTGCAGACTCCAGATAAATCCATCTGTCGCCCACAATTTTGGATGTGGATCAATCCTGGTCCAGCAGCGGCTGTTCCAAACCCTTCTGCCTTGCGTGATATGTACAGTGAACTCAAGCAGAATCCTTGGGCATCCCCTTTCCTTCACCCAAGATTCAATGGAGTAATCTTCTTCAAGCTTTGGAATACCACAGAACAGCTGGACGGTGTTCCGGAGTTGAAAGATGAGTGGCGAAAACGAGATCTTTTCAATTCTGGTGGAAATATCTTTGTTGTTCCACAACAGGACATCGATGAAGAGGGAAAAACCATCAGTAAGCCCGATTCTGATAATCTTCTCCATCGAGCAGGCTCGAAATCATCCTCGACGTACGACCGAATGTCTGTCATTCTCTCTGATATGGCACGGTTTGTCTTGTGCCATCGCTTTGGAGGTACATATCTTGATGCTGATACGATATTCTTGCGCGATTGGGAGGAATTGTGGGGCTGGAAAGGTGCTTTTGCATACCGGTGGTCTCGATTGCCAAGATACAACACCGCCGTCCTCCACATGAACAAACATTCGGCATTGGGCACGTTCCTCTTCCGAACAGCTCTCAAAAACGATTTAGATTTCCATCCAATGACTATTTCACGATATACGCAAGATGCTCATCTTGAAGAGCTCCTTCTTCGACTTCCCGACGCTTTATTCGATTCTGCATGGCTCAACACCGAGAATTTCCAACAGGACCGACCTCCACAGCCATATTTTACTGAGTGGGTTTTGAAATAAACTATCCTACATTTTCACTGACCTTCTTCAAGCTTTGCGCACTTCTTCGAAACACCCAAGGTCAACAGCGCAGCACCTCAAGCGATGGGTGTTGAAGGTTTCTTCAAGGGTGCCTACTCATATCACTTTCACAATTTCTGGTAGGGGGTTCTCGAACAATCTCTTTGTCTTTGTCTCAACAGAGATCTTTTAGGTGGAAGCCATTTGATCCTCATCGAAATTGGCCCGACTTGGGAGAACGATTCATAGCTGGTGAACGGCAAGCACGTAATACTAGTGACACCTCAATTGAGTCGTCTGATCGTGAAGATCTTGACTGGGCGACAGTTCTGAAACGGACGTTTGAAGCGTACATTCGTGGGGAACGACCCAATATGTACGGGGAATGGCTTCAGTGGTAATGGGATTGAAGTTTGCCTTTCGCGAAGGATTTCTCTGAGATGAATGATGCATTTATAACTTGCAAGCATCTAGATTGTGTACACGTTCTTTCCGCGTTCATTATTGTACCTGCGCAGTATAATCCCAATGCAAATGTTCAAGACATCCTACGCTTGCTTTACCTTGGCTTGGACGGTATTGACTGATGCTTTCAATGTGGCGATAACTTCCTCGGGATTCGCAGCGTTGAAGATGGCAGTTCCTGCAACAATTACGTTACTTCCTAGAGACCGCATTTTAGACTCGAACGACATAAGGGATACCAGCATACCTGCTTCCGCGCACACGTCGATCGTTTTGGGTCCGACTCCACCATCAACTTCGATGTCTTTGTCTGGAAAGCGTGCGCGAAGCTCTGCTACTTTTGGCACACATCTTTCGATAAACTTCTGTCCACCACGACCTGTTTCAAAGGTTATTTCACCTCTTCAAAAGGAAACAATCGATTACCTGGGTACACCGTCATGACGAGCAGCATGTCGGCTGCCTCCCCGATCGCATCCGTGATCGCAGTCGATGGGGTGTCGGGAGAGATAGCCACGCCCGCCTTCATTTTTCTCTTGTGAATAGCATTGATCAAAGACACGGCATCGTCTGCGCATTCGTCAACAATGTTTACAAGCTGTGTCTGCACAATCGTTACCAGTGGCCTCTATGTGAAAACAGTACAGCGCGCCGCCTGCGTCAGCAATATCATTGATCCACTTCAACAAGCGGTGATGAGCATCGATTCAACTGACTTGGAAACGCGTTACTTTTTCAGGTTGAGCAACCATCATGTGACAGTCCATGAAAATTTCTGGTACACTTTTGGATACACATGAGAGGATCGGTGCGCCTGGCAGACGTGAAGATTACGAAAAGTCATATATCATGTGGGTGGTCGTTACCCATAGTGATGTTGGGAACGAAATGTCTGTTATCCGAGTAAGTATTTGAAGATCAGTGTAAGATGCAATGCAACTACCCATCCATCACATCTACACGAGACTCAGCAGTACACATGAAAAGTATGACGGCGTAACTAACCCATATGGAGCCATTCAGCGCCACCCTTGATCATACGCTTGCATTCCGCAGTCAAGTTGCCAAAGTCTGAGGCCAGAACAGAGGGTGAGATGATGGCTCGAGGCATAGGATATCGAACACGTGGCAGTGCGGGTAGTCCAGAATATTTGAGGCTGTGTCTTGGGGCTGTGTCCGCCAGAATCCATACATTTCTTTTCGGTTGACTCTCCGGTACAACCGGCTAGTGTTTTGCATAAAATCGGCCTGTTACCCACACTCCGTTCCTTACCTTTCTTTTGAATTTCTTTCATCCTTCAAAATATGTTCGCCAAATCCAGCGTCCTTTATTGTTTAGTTGCTTTTTTCGTCATTGTCTCCGCTGCCCCTGAGCCTCAAAGTATGTCACCAAAACAAACCCAATTTATTGCGCGTTGACCCAATCTAGTTGGCAGTGTCATCGATTCGTTAACATCTGTTGCAGCATCAGCAATTACGGGCGGAGGTAGGCTGTAAAATGCTCATTCTCATCGCGTACAACTCAAGCAATGTGTGCAGGTGCTTCTATACTTAGCGACATAACATCAGTGGGGGGTGACGTTACCTCGTTTGGAGGTGCTGTCGCCAGCGATGTTACCAGTATTGCTCCAGGCGTTTTTGAAACTGTCACCTGTGTGTACCTTCTTGTCAGTGCATCGCACTTTGCTCAGAAATCTATTTCAGCGGTTGGCGGAAAAGCCTTCACAATTGTGACCAGTGTGGGCGGTGAAGCCATCACACTTGCAACGTCTGCCGCTGGTGTCGTTACATCTTTCGCAGGATCCCAGTTCACCGTTGCGACTCAAGCAGCAGCCTCCGTGGCCTCTCAAGCCACTCAGACTAATGTCGCTGTCAGCACTTACTCTTTTGGGCTCACTTCTGCGCATACAGTGGGCCTCATCACGGTTGTGGGTAGTGCCCTTGTTGGTGCCATGATCACTCTATAGCGTGAATTCGCTACTATTCTAGCCTGGATGATATCAATGTTCATAATCTGACCTAACCTATATAACGGACTTCAACCCGTCTGTTTGAGGAGCTGTGCGGACCATCAGAATTGAAAACACATACAGAGCCCAGGCTTTGACCCCGTTCGGAAACATCATATATGTCATGCCCTTTATATACAACTTGCAAACAGAACATGTTTCTTTGCTCTGGTTAGCCCTTTCCCCTCCATATCTGTCAACCCACGTTTCTGCAATACCGATATCGTAATATAATATGGGACGAGATGAAAATGGCGCACCTTTCTCAGAAATTTTGCGACTTGTCCGCTGAATTTGGATAGGTAATCATGAGATGATTGCACAGACAGCGTGGTTTTGCGAATGGTCTGACAGGACTTTTAGCTTAACTTTCCCTGTACAGCGGAGCGGACAAAAAATGAACTTTTGGCCGAGGCCCAGAACAAGAAACTTGAGAGTAAGATCGGTAGCGCAAGTCTAGTGCTGACTTTTCGCAATTGCAACGGCAGTCAAGAATAATATATCTAATTAGCTTATGAGCTGATAGAGATACATCTTGAAAGTAAAATTGTCATAGTCACTGATAGAGTTGTAATTTTGTAAATTTCACTCATCCTCATCGTCGTCGTAATCCACTAGGCCAAGTGTAACCTTCCTAGTCTCCTGATCAAAAGGATCCTTTTCCGCCGCCGCTGCTTCGTTTGCTTTCTTGTTTCTCTTTTCCTCCGCTTTTTTCTCCTCTTCAGCTTTTTTTGCAAGATATGCGGCGCTCCCTACTATTTTCTCCGGATTTTTACACAGCTTGAGTCTTCGGTCAACTTCACGAACTGCCTCAATATCTGGGGGACATCCGACGGAAGTTATAAGAGATTTCAGGAGATCTATCTGGTATTGGAGTGTATCGACTGAGAGTGCTGGTGTAGACGGATCAGTTCGAAGTTTCGAGTTCGACCATTGATTGGCAAGTTCCGGAGCAACAAGGGCAAATGCAGCGAGGGCAATTTGTGAAGGTGTATAAATGAGCTCTGCATCAGTTAGTCGAGAGGCGCGAACATGCGTTAATGCAGATTCATAAAGAGATCTAGAATCTAGTGGAGAGCCTAGGTAGTTCTTGCATGAGAAAAGTGAGTATGTGTATGGGAGGAGGAAAGGTGTCATACCTGTATGTCAAGGATAATCCCCCACAAGGCTTGATGAGAATGCCACACTGCGAATTCAAATCCTAGACTCTGAGCAACCAGAAATTCGAGATTGAGGACATCTGATGGTGCGGTTTTGGGTATATGAGTCGTGTATGTCTCCAGCGATATTGGATTATTCGTTGTTTTGGTGGCAAGGAATAAAGTGGTCAACCTGCGAAAAGATGATTACCATTCCAGCCCGCCCGCTTCGTCATGATAAACGCACATAACATTTTTAGGATGCCAGTCCATGACAGTGTTCTTCAAGTAGAATCTTTTTAAGTAGCTAATTGCGGTTGCCTCAACTTCCTCTGGGAATCTGAAGTGCCCGCAGAGCTGAGTTATTTTAGTAATATACAACTTCACCAGGAGCAGCTCTTCATCCGCCGTAAGGAAAGACACTACTGCGGACGAGCCTGGCTAAGAATCATCACATAATTCGAACTGGCTCGATAGTACCAGTAAGTTATACCTTCTCACTCTCTAATGTATGGCGTATTGCATCGACAGCTGACGCGTTCAAAGAGAAGCGAAGGTGGGCGAGGTGCTCGGGCGAGAATCTCCAATTTCTGAACTGGGTACTCAATTCGTAGAGCGGTCGTTTCTGTGTTGGATAAATAGATGGCTCAGGCTGGTCGTTGGACATCGTGGGGGGAATTAAGACTCGCGCCGGGAAGTTTGAGTCACGTGACTGCCGCTGATTAAATTCCAATCAAATGTGTGGGTTTCCAGAGAGACTCTGAGTTTCTCCGAGAAAGGGGGTTTTCAAATAGTTTAATCCGGGATTGGGTGTTATACTTAGTTAAGGGTTTCATGCCTCGATTCAATCAAGGACTGCGAAGGTAGCCCATCTGCTATGGGTGCATGCTTTCTTCGCGGCTCCATGTGTGACGTCACGGCCACCTCCGACGTGACATTGATAAGCGCAACAATTATTAATGAAAGATGTGTACAGCTCTAATCAAACATCCACCTAAGTACCATTGTCCAAAATCGATGATATTTTTGCATTGGGCGAAGATCCCATCGCCCAGCCCTTCAGCATCCTCTTCCGCCGTCGAGAAGGGGAAAAATAAGATCACGAAACCCAAAATTCTGACAGGTGTTTATGATGTGTGGCAAGGGGCCCCTATGTACAAAATACGTTACTCAACTCAATTTGCTAACCTGCTTGGTCTGTTATCCCCGATACTTCACCCAGTAATCACAGTGGCAATTTTTGTCAATAGATGTACTGTATATGAGGTGTACGTACCATAATCAATACTTGGCTTGTGCACAACTTTGAAATGGATTCAGCGTCAACTTGGACTGTGACCCGGTGTGACGGATTTTCCACTTCCCGGTCATTTTGGGTTTTCGGTCATCAGCGACACAACTCGTGCAACAATGACCCTTCGAAAGAAAAACATAAGTCTCTGACTAAGAAGTATTTGAGATGTTTGAAAGTCTCAAGGTCATACGTGCGGAGGACAACCCTACAGAAAAAGAACGGCTGGAATTTGCACTTCCCGGCACATGACAGTAAATCGACGCAAATCTACTCTCCAGTCTGTTATTGATACCTCTATCAACGTCGCAAAAACCAAAAAGGCCAAAAATTGAGAACAAGTCGAGATCCAAGAATTTTTCGGTGAAGGCGGACATGGTGGATGACATGAACTTCAGTGATTCTCGAGAGTCGCGGCCTCATTGGTACTTGTTGTCCATTTGACGTGTTGTTTTCGATCACTCTTTTGCTAGGCAAAACGACAGAGGAAGGTTGGCTCGGTATACATGTTGAGGGAGGTAGTAAGCACGATATCCATTATCTTTTCTCGCCTTTCATGTCTGGATTCAGACTCTCCATTGTGCCCCTTCGACTGTGATTGTTCCCATCTACTCAACTTGATCAACGTGGGCGCGTTTTTGAATCTGTATACTGCCTTGATACCTTCTTATCATCATCCTTGTTTTGGTATATACGACAAATGACTCTGATGATGTTGTCAGTCCTTTTTCCCGCACTCGTACTTCTTGAGCCACATTTTTGCCCCAGAGTCACCAACTTCGGCTCATTCGAAGCCTTCCTGATAGCCTGCGTGGCAATTAAAAGCACTGCAGCTGTCGCATTGCTCGACAGCGGACCCCGACATTAACGACGGAACAGACAAACAATCCGTCAGTGGTGTTCCTGTGACTGTCCTCGCAGCTACAGGGTCAGCAATTGTTTTTTTTCTTGCCTCTCATGGATTAATTACAACCATGATCGTGGACATTGCTGTATCAACCTTTCCCATTGGGTCTTGTTGAAGCGACATTCATATCATGAGACTTCTGTCATCACAAGAAGAGTTCTGGTCACACATGTACTGCCTTTTAAACTGCTGTGTCAAATACTTCTCGAAGATACGTGGGGCCCTGAATGATGAAGGAAGTGGGTGGATTCCAGAAGTTATAATTGTTCCAAATAACTTAGACAAATAGATACACGAGCAACAGATATGCCGAGAATACAAGTGAGGAGACGGAGGAACTAGTTGACCTCAAGGATGACTTCCTCCGCTCGGAGAAGAAGACGCTTAACGTTCTGTTCAGTTACACGATAGACTTGATACAGGGCTCTACAGCAAACGTAAGTCACCGTGCTGTCCGAAAAAGGAGAATGCAAACCTCGCAGCTCCTGCGAATATAAGAGCGACAATAAGCAGAGCTGCAATGTCGCGAGACTGATCTCGTCTGTTGCGGCTGCTTCTCCTGCGCGCCAAGAATTGCAGAGGCCCGATGAAAGGCGCCGACAGGAGCATATAAACTAAAGATCCTGCTCCAACCATCGGCAAACCCAAGACAAAGCGTCGAACAAAATTCATCAGCAAGCCCCGTGTTTTGGCTGGCGGAGGGACGCCACCTGGGCTAGACTGAGCTCGATTGGGTCTATCGTCAAATAGCCCGCCAATGTCCTGATCTTGTAGTATTCGCAGTGCAGCCGATATGAGGTCCTGCATGAGACCAAACGGGGAAACGTACATAAAAGAGGAGGAGAGAAAGTAAGTCGTAGTCGAGGACTCTTCAAACCACGACATGAAGAACGTGGTGATGAAAGATGCGAGTATAACAATGACCGTGAATATGAATACAGATAAAGTCCCGACAATGACTTGGTAAAAAAAAAAAGGTTGGAAAAGCAGACACGAAACATTTAGACACTTACTTGGGTTGGTTGCGATCCCAACAGCGTTGGTACGAGCGAAGCGATAATGATAGTGACATTGCGGGCAAGCAAAGAAGGCACTCTTCGAGGCTGAGATGTTCCTCCATCTATGAAGACACTTGATGTGGACATACTGGGAAGGTGTTCATTCAGACCTAGTGAGAGAAGCAACCAAACCTATGTGCCTACGCTAATCGAGCCTTTACAAAGACAGGGTCGAATGAGACGGCCAAGAGTCGACTCGGCAGCCAGACCATCGAGACAAATACGGCATTGCTTCTCGTCTTGGGAGGTATCTTCGTCCGGCATGCCGATGGTCAAGCTTAAGACTAGAGCTTTTGACACAGCCTCATCCTGGACACGCATCCGCCGGCGTCCATCATATTTCCCGTCACTTCAACCTCACTCCAAACTAATGGCGGACGATGGTGCGTCAAAAGAGGGCCATCTCAGAATTGTTGGCGCCTTTGCAGGTATAGGGAGTGGTCAGTCAACTTAAGCTTCCTGAAACTCGCCTATTGCTCAGATCTCAACAAGGGCTGACCAAAGTAAACTCCTGCGCAATCCCAAACCAGTCCGGTCCCATCTGAACTTTCCTTTCCCTTCCAGGTCGCAGTCGGACATGGGTAAGGAACAGTTCTATTGATCTGGTGAGCTCATAATGTGCATTTAATCCTTGGATCCAACAATTGAGCCTTGGTGGCTAGTATCTGCCTTTCTCTGAAGTTCTTGGGCGGAAAAAACAAGGTTCGATACTATCAAAACACGCATGCAGTGTTCTCCCTCGGGAACATATGGCGGGGCTCTCGACGTCCTTTCTAAAATAATACGGAACGAGGTATGAGCTGACTTGTCGTAGCGTTCTTGTTGATTTCTATACAACTAAACTAAGGGTCCACTTGCTCTCTACAAAGGAGCCACCCCACCTGCTGTTGGTTGGGCTGCAATCGACTCTCTTCTCCTTGGTTCATTACACAATTATCGACTCTTCCTTGTCCGGCACGGAATGACGGAGACTACACCAACTATCGGAGTCCCTCGTCTCACTTTGATTGGGCATGGCATTGCTGGTCTTTTTGCTGGGTGGACCAGGTAAATAATGATTAATTTTTAGTACCGATCGCTTTTGACATCATTCAGTACCTTAATCGCTACGCCGGTCGAGCTTCTGAAAGGTTTTCTATCTATTCGACCGATCATTCGCTGAAACTACTTAACCCACTCGATTCTATGTAGTCAAGCTCCAGTTACAGTCTCAAAGGTCGGTAGCCGAACGTCAGTTCAAGGGGCCTATCGATTGTGCGCGCCAAATCATTCGCGCGCAAGGTTTACTTGGCATGTGGTCAGGGTTTACGGGTAGCCTTGCTTTTCGTAGCAACTTTTTTTGGATGTTCTTGTCTTTCGAAGTGAGTCACGGCAGTCATTCTTCAGCACTGTATTCGAATCCTACTGTCAAAAATAGGCCTTCATGCGTGGCTTCTCGCGACTAGCGGGCACGCCCTACGAGGTGATTATCCGTCAGATGGAATCTTTTCTCCGTTTAACGTGTCTATACCACCAGATAAGTACAGGCGCAGCAAACTTTATTTCTGGCGGCTTGGGTGCCTTTGCTTTCTGGGGTATGGCCATTCCCGCTGACAATATCAAAAAGTAATCCTCAATCGTCTAATTCCTCGCCACCTGTTGAATTCCCTGATTGCCGCAGCCGGATGATGTCCCACCCTGTTCCCCATCCACATTCGCATTCGTCGACCGTCAGTGGGCCATCGTTTATCTTGACGGCTCGTCATATCTACTCCTCTCATGGTATCGTCGGGTTTTTCCGTGGCCTAGGACCCTGCTTGTTACGCGCATTCCCTGTCAATGCATGTGCATTTTTTGTATACGAAGGAACAATGAGGGTTCTAGGCGCCGAAAAGGTACTTGCTTCCCTTTTTTACCTAGAGGTCTTGTTGAAATGTTTGCCACCATAGACTCGCCACTAGTCATACGACAATAGATTGGATTAGGCAACATAAACTAGTACATATCACTATAAGTATCATAATATCCACGCCGCAGCCACAAGTCGACAGACAGGTCACAGAGTGTCACCCTCACCTGACCATAAGTGACGTATGCCGTTTTAAATATTCGTCCGCACTACCATCCCAGCGCGTTTCGCGATCATAATTTGTTGACAGTCCGCTTCGGCATTGTGTGGGTTGACGTTACAAGGGAGTAACAAAATGGCTGAGGTCGTCGTCAACAAGGGACTCGACGATTTCTGGGTATTCTGCTTCCGTTCAAGTTCTATAATGTTTCATCATCAAATATAGTAACTGACAAAGAACTACAGAAAGAGCTACACTAGTTATAAAGTGTTAACTTGGGGGTTACGCTGACTTGGGCGCCGTAAGGAATAAGTAGTGTTCATACTTACTACCGCCTCGCTTTCAAAATCCTATTTTGGTAGGTCACATACTAGATGGGTATTGCGTCTCTTAAGACGTGATTATTACGTATACATTAGAGAAATTCTACATTGTAATGGACGAGTCTAGCCAATATTCATACTTACAGGGACACTATACTATGATCGTTCCGAATGTCCGTTACATGATGAAGGACGGTTAACAAGAAGATAGCCAAATAAAAAGGAAAAAAAACGTGGGACACAAGATGTGGGTGGCTTGAACGCATGTTCAATAGTAGCATCTAGAAAAGGTACTGGGAGGGAGACTGCACGGCCAATGACTCCTCGAAATTGCGCTTTCCCAGTTCTCGGCATCCGACCGATAGAGGTCCATCGCGACTCGAGCATTTTCAACCTGGAATCAGATCGGACTATTGTCAGTGTCATTGATGCGGGATAATCTTTACGAACTGGATGATGAGGGCCTTCTTGACAGCGTCGGCACATAAGCTGCCATGCTAAGGTTTGAAGGCCAACGATTTGATGGGGAGAGCGCAATGCGTTTCTAAAGGGCTGATATTCAAAGTCAGGTCCTCGGGTGGCGTAGCCGCACGCGATGTGATGAGATGCGTACTTTATACAGAGCGACATCTCTTGTATTAACGGCTATATGGGGTATTCCAAGGACTACGGCAAGAAAGATCGACGAAGTCCGAATACAATGATTAGCGCTCCTTACCTGAGAGGTCATTCCACGTGCAGTGTCCGACGAGGACCTTCTTATCAAGAAGTTGGGCGATGTATTGTTGTACCGCTTGGAACCCCCAAGTATTCCCTACACGAAAACTAAGTGCAATCTAGACAGTCAAGTCGGGGGGACAAACCTGGAGTAAAGTTTTCTGCGGTTATTCCTGTCATTGCAGTTCTATAGTCAGTAACCTTGACAAGGTAAGTCAGCAGTATCGGGCAAAGACCGATCCTATTTACCGGCACAGTCGGAAGAACATATTTGTCGAAGATGATTCTTCCTCTATAGTCAACAATGACAGCTCGTCTGAAGAAGGAATCGATACTTCTAGTTTTAGAGTAGACTATTACAACCTTACGCGAGCATATGGGTTGTTCCTCCAGGACCTACACCAATGTTAGCACAACATAAGGCGACAAGAGTTTCGCTTGAAGGAGCGACGGCGGCCATTGGTAAAGAGAGCGGAAAGAGCAGGAGAGAATAAGGAGATGTGGCACCAACTCAAGGGTAATTTATACCTATAGGAAACAAAGCTATCGCACAAACTTGTACGTACCTTTTGTAGCGTCATCTCCAGATTTTTTGTACAAGTTTGGGAATAGGTGTGACAGGGTTGAGCCTTAGGTCAATGTTCGGAGATTTTCTTGGTGCGAAATTGACATCCAGCGAACGACGTCTTCTGGTGCCTTTCAAATAGGACGTTCAACAAGGTTTCCTGGAGGCGATGGCGAGTGTCGTAATTACCAATGAAAAGTGACCGTGGAAGGACGCTGGATTACGGGTGCGGAAGTCCGGTACAATCGTGCGTACAGAAGCAAAGAGGAACATTGAACAAGGTAGGTATGAACAGCGATTACGAGCGAGAACGCGTTGGCTATCGAATTACCTGCAATTTTTTTGTTTAGAAGATCCCATTTGCCGCGCCAAATCTCAGGCAGATGGCAAGGTGTCAAAGGTAGATCAGTTTATCGTCGGTGAACATAGAGATCTCGATTTCAGAGAGCCATTGCTCACGAAAAGCGGACATGTTTTGAGGGCTGCAATGCTTAGTGGACCCTGACCGACCAACTGCGCCAATCATCATTAGTCGGCAAACATAACGTGAGCAAGAGCGGGTTTCCAAGGCAGATATCACAGTAGTTGACCGAGATTGAGAAGAATAAAGAAAGATCCCTGGCACCGCCTAAAGGCTAGCATAATGCTGGCTGTATTTGGACAGAGTGTCAACAATCAAACAAACCAAGTCGCGGATCGATTGACAGAGAACCCATTACTCAGAGTTTCCCTCTGCTTCCCGCAAACCGCTTCTATTGACGATCGCGCCCACGTACCTAAATTGGCGCCCACAGGAGATAAAATAAAATAAAATAAAATGTTGCAAGAATGTGGTACACCACACCCTTTTGTCTACATATTCCTGCGTTTCAAACGATTTTGCTTACGAATACGGGTCACTCGATTGAAAACCCTACACCATCGCCGCTCTTCCTGTCCGTTACGCCTGAATATTGTTCGCATTGGCGGCCGTCGGAGCCTCCGTGGCAGTGTCTTGGCGACCCCATTGACTTGTTTCATTACCCGCCATGTTCCATGAATCCTTCTAGCGATCTGCTCAGCGCGTACAATCTTGTCAACGATGTCCATACGTCCTTCCTTGAGAGCTAGGATAGTAACACGGCGCCTGACACGACGATCTTCAGTCTGGGCTCCATATTCAGATTTGAAGGCATGCATGATTTTGGCGGCAACTGTGCCACAGCGCTTGACGCGGTTTAAGGGTGCAAGGAGCAGAAATAGCGTGGTTGACGTAGGTCTAAGAGTAGGGTAGATGGAAAGCAACGAGACCAGCATCCGACGAGTCTCATAGAGACGTCGAAGGCCTCGATGTGACGACCATTTGGCAATGAGGAGATGAAGGATGTCTAGGCATACTTTGTGCCGCGACATGGTCATTGATCGAGGTAAGCACTTGAGATAGCTCTTAACAAAAGATAGAGCCTTGTCTGCTTCTCCGACATGGAGCATTATCGATATGGTGTTATATACGACTCGTGGTGGCGTCTTGGACAAATCCTGAGGTATGAAATTCGGTCGATTATTCATTAGGGTATGATAACGTGTTGAATACAAATCAAATGAATCGGGGGGAGGCGTGGATCCCAAGGGCGTCGCGACTTGCGTGTTCGAGGCTGGAGTCTTCTGTCGACGTGAACGTTGTTGGGTCGTCCCGTATTTCATAGTCCTGAAAAATTCCATCCAAATAGATAGTGGTAGTTGACCAGTGGCTTTGTAGACTATTTTGCCTCCTTCTTTCACTGCAGCCTTCATTGCAGGTAACTGTTCCATTGTTTCCCTCCAAGCCTTATCCCACATGCCGGATTGGACCAGCCATCGCACTCTCAATTTCCACGTTTCGATATTGGGAGACACGTTATCGGTACGCATGGATTGAAGCAACCATTTGACGGTACCGTAACATGCGGCGCGTATTGCCAGAGATATGAGGAGGTTGTAGGAACGCGTTGAGCGAAGACCTGGATGTAGATCGTGGTAATCCAGTAGAACAGGGAGAGACGGAAGGGGGTTGCGACGTGAAAGGCGCAATAGATTCTGATGGAGCGACAGAGGATTCTTTGCTAGCGGGAAACGGGGGGTTGGAGTACCGAGTTCATCCGCATCGAGGTCGGATGGCGCGACAGTGGTACCAACGATTGATGTGTCATCCCAGCATACTGGACGCTCCGAAAGATCCAGCTCTAGAGAGGGATCAAAGGATGGCCGTAGGTCGGAGTCACAGACGGCGTCTGGGTCAAAGTAGACAGCGTGTGATGGGCGAGAAGGCCGTTTAGGTGTGGCTGTTGGAGAAGAAGGGACGGCGGAGACGTGGTGGCGTTGGAGATACTGTACGACAGCAATTTCCGGGGGTTTTACGAGGAGCCTACGGAGTAATAAATGTCAAATACAGTGATGAGCTGGAACAAGAGACACCAACTTGGGACGAGCTGGGGCGCTAGAGGCACTGCGGGCCCAAGCACGAGCAGCAGCAGCCTGAAGAGCAACAGAAAAGCTTGGAAGCAGGCCGAGTGGACGATGGTGCATGCATGTGCAACCAACTTCAAATTTTTGCCATCACAGCACAACCAAACAATTGTTCCGGTCACTAACAAATCACAATCAACTCAATATTCGTCCATTACATTTGCCGTCCGTCCAATCAGCCATCCAACCTTCAGAACCCACAGATCTCGAGTCCTCCGCATCACGTCCGACCCCTCCGTCACCTTCGCATCTGCCATCTCGTCCAGGGCCCGGGCCCATTGCTGCACCGCCTCGCTCCCAAACATCCCGCCCGACCGATTCACTATCTCATCCACCCGGAGCACCCATGCCTTCCATTCCTCCGACAGCCGCGGGAACAGCTGTGGCACAAGTTCAGACTGGGCGAGCGCTGGCTGCGAGATGATGTGATTGGTCACGGCACACAAGAATGAAAATGTTTCTGATGGGTGCAATTTGTCCTTGTGGAGAGCAGAAGAGTGGCTTGACAAAGAATGAGATGCAGCAGGAAGAGAGGAAAAGTAGGGCAGATATGAGAAACACGCAGCCACAAATTCCGAGATACATGGTCGCAGCCGAGAAATGACATAAGAGTCACGCATGCCACCAGCATGGTGAGAGAAGGAGGGAGTGTTTGTGTTAGAAGGCCGTCCAAATGTTGAAAAACTCGGCTGGCCGAAACTTGGCGCAGATGAGTAGGGATAGGCGTCACGCAGCTTCTTGGCTGATTGAGCAAGGACTTGCGTTGCAGTCTCGAGGGTCGGTCGAGGTATAAGACAGAGTATCGTTTCCTTAAGGGAGGGCTGTGCATCGAGAAGAGACGTGAGCAAGGGAAGGAGCGACTGTGTCGGGAGGCTCGCTATATCGCACATTCATTAAGACGGTGTGCACGAGGAACGGTCGCTGACTCACCCAATAAAACGCCAACATCTACATCATGGTCATCGGTGCCAGCAGGAGATTTGTTCTCCTTGAGCTGTGTATCGTCCTTTGACGAAACGTCTGTCTGCGGTAACACACGAGCCCGCTTCGGTGCGGCACGCTTTGGACGTTCTGGAGTCGGACTGCGGTCCATGGATGCATCCCGGCCAGTGGCAAGATCATCTTCGGCTTCATGACGCCGCTTCTGAGCACGGACTAGTGAAAACTGGTTTACGGATGAAGCAAGCTGTTGGAAAGCAGCAGGATTGGTGTGACCTGGGGTGGAGGCGGGTTGCCATGCCGCAGGAGCCATGGCAGAGGACGAAGAGGCTAGAGCAAAGCCAAAGCCAAAGGGAGAGGGCGCATGGTTGACAGAGCGAAGGTCAATGCGATGTTGTTGCAGGACGTTCGCCATGAAAGAAATCGCCTTCAACTCCCGCTCATCCTCGAGGTCACCGTCACACGTGACAGCCGGCCCTAACCAACCGCATATTTAAATTTTCCAACTTCTGTCCTTCCTCTCCAATCACTCTCTCTCCTTGAGGTGAGTACTCTCTCTCTCGTGCGCTGTGACGAGACATACGAATCGCTACTTCGAAGCCTTCGGGCTCATGAACGTCTTTCTTATACCCAAATTTCCGAGCGCATCCTTCCTCATCGTTCCCCCCATGCTCATCATTGCTTCCCAACAGGTCTATCGTCCTTCTTGTCATCTGTCAACGTGAGTTTCGTATTCCTTTTGACACGGATGATGCACAATATAGAAGTCAAGCACTGACACTGTCTCAAGGACAAGTGTTGATGATCATCCATGCTAATACTGACTTTCATTTTCCTACCATCGTGAAAACTTCAAAAATCTGACACAATCTTTTCCTAGGTCATCTCGTCCGTTGTGTACAATGTATTAGTTTTACTGTTCCAAAATGCCAATGTAGTGATATACTGTCCGTGTTCTCTAATATGACTAGTAGCTCCAGAGGAGATTTGTGGCCCACATTACGCCAAAACCAATCAACAACTTCGTCTTCGTTCCGTATCTTTCGTCGTGTAAGCCTGTCGCTCGCGATCGTGAAGGTGGAGCAGATCCCTCAGCCAAGCGGTCGATCCATCGTCGTGACCTGACTGGTGCATCAGGTCCTGGAGCAATTTCTCCACCATCCTTTTGTTGCGTGTTGGGTGATACGAGAGGGATCGATGCAGTGGCGTCTCCGTTGGATGTCATGGCGTCTGCATCTTGATGGTTAGACGATGAGATAGATGTAGCGGGAACTGGGAGTGAAGGCGACGGTTTGGCCGCGTCACTGCAGATCCAACCGGTTATTGTCGTCGTCGCCCGTGCCATTTGGTCTGACACGTAGATAAACATGATCGTGGATAGCACAAAATTGACAGGCCGCCAAGGGGTTCCTGGAATGACGAGAAGAATACCTTTTGTATCACCGGCTAGCCACAAGTGGTATTGGATGATAAACGTCTCCAGCGAACATCTTCCAATGAACGCAAATGCTGAGGATGACGCTGACCGCAGGATGACACTGGCATTTCTGAGGATCACAAACGCCAAGACGGGGATCCAGGATACGTATGGATGCCAACGGTTGTACGTGAATTTGGATTCCTGGAGGAGTTCAAACGCGAAAAACCACACGATGCAAAGAGCCGACAAGGCTATTGAGACTTTGCTGGTGATGACCCAACGAGGATGCTCTGTCAAGCGATAGTCGCGAATCTTGACTACAGCTATCGCGGCCAACATCCCTGCGTAAACAATCCAGAGGTCGAGAGTGACGCGGAAGTTCCACTCGCGCGCTGACCAATCAATCCCAAATAAGCGGCTGAGGATGCTAAAGAACATCTCCAGGAGCCACTCCTCTTTCATGGACCAGGTAAAGAGGCTTGCAGAAAAAAAGATCTTGCCCAGGACGAAAGGAGTTCGATCGTTGAATTGATGTACAATGAACATCGTGGCGTAGATTATGAGATACCACATGGAAACTAGAGGCGAGAAATAGTAGGAGATGTAGTCCGTGTTCATTGTATATGCCAGCACCAGAGTTAGAAGATTCAACCGAACCATGACCTGATGACATTGTTAATTGTATCGATCGATGTCTGCCATGACGAAGAACTTACCTGAGCAACGCGGAAAAATCCAAAATCCGCCTTTCTCAGATAGAATGTAGTGTGACCATAGCCTGTCATAAAAAGATATGATGCTACCAGAACCCGAATGGGATTGTAGATGCCAGATATTTTGGAAGCTCCCAGATAATGATAGATGAGGATGGCAACTACATTCAATGGGTCAGTATCAAAAGCCTTGAGTTGCAACAGGCTACCTACGTTGCATCCAGCCCTTCCATTCATCTGTCTGCTCTCTGTTCAAGAACCCCAGATCCTTATCGCTACGCTTGATCGTAGCAAGGCCCACAAACAATACTACAAAGCACAAAAACGCAAAAGTCCACGGATCAAATTGTTTCTGCTCCTTCAACCACAATCCAGAACGATCAGCAAAGAAAATAATAGCAACACCAGCGCTGAAGACAAGCGCTGGATTTTGTGCCTCTTTGAGCCATGATGTCTGCTTCGGGCCTAAGGCGAGGAGATTAGCTCAGGAAAAGAATTCGGTGAAGACTTGCCTGCCCGGCGGGAAATAAAAATGAATATCGGGCCCCAAGAACATGCCACGAGCAAAATTAAAAGATGTAAGGAGGAGGGCCGAGGATAGCTATTGCAGCACGTTTTGTCCAGTGGAAATCGTTTAGGCATGAGATTGTTACATCTTAGATTAAGAAGAATCATAGCTTGAGCGTTGACTACTGTACCAGAGAAATGTAGACCATCCTCTGTTTGTGAGGGAGCTAACATCTCATTGAAAACGAGCGGAAGCGAAACTGGCGAGGCAGGTTGGCTTGAGAAAGGTAAACCCGAGTATGGTGGATGGATGCGATGCATCAAGTCAGAATTCATGGCATCAATGTCTGATAATTGCATCGACAGTGCACGATCCTGAGTCAACTTTGACGGAACGACTTGTTCAATAGGCAGTACCACAATTTGGTCCGCAGGCCTTATGGGGCTCGTGACAATCTCAGCTAACAGGCGCTCCATGTTAACTTCCCATGATGGCAAGCCACCCGAAGAGTTGGCATATCGGAGGTACCAGAGCCCAGAACCAAGAACCAAAAGCGCCGGGCGGTGTATATCATCTCTCGCTGTCCGCACAACGTCGAGTGTATGGGTGCTGTTGAGAAATGGGTCCCAGAAGAAAGATACGTCACTGCCGTTTTTGGCAGTCATAGTAAGATCTGAATGTTTTTCTCCATCTTTAGCGGGCGCCATAGGTAATGAGGGGTCTAGAAGATGAGCTAGATGGAAGAATAATGTCCGCGTCACAGAGTCTCCAATGAAAACCACAGGTTTGGAATCAAGGCATGCTACTGCCTGTGCTGGCTTGTAATTGTAAAGCATGCAGCCTGAAGGAAGGAAGTCAAAGAGGTGCGCATCCCACTAGACACCCACAACTCACCGTTCGGTTGCCAGTTCCTCAAACCTGCATCTAACCAATTCCCTTTATTGAGCAATTGTCCACAACGCGTGTAGTCTGGCCAGTCTATTTTCAGGGATTAGAGATGCTAAATATATTACATGAAGTGTTGACCTGCCAAAGGCAATGTATCTCGCCAATCCAGCGAAAATAGCCAAACCGGTGATGGTCATACCCATGAATTGCAGCCACAATGGGTTCAAAGAGAGAGAGGGCGAACCCATTCTGTGATTCTAAAAAATGATCTCGTCGTGATAGATGTGTCGAACACTTGAAATAGTAATGAGCATGTAATAAAGTACTTTGAGTAAGTTTGTGCTCCACTGCTGTAAGGTTACGATAAAACTTGATTACGTAATCGATTTTATATCGAAGATCATATCTTGGTTACATCCTAAATCAGTTTATATTATCAACCGGCATCGCGAGCCCTCTAGAAAAAACGGCATCCCTCTATCTTCTCAAAACTCGCACCTAAGCGAGAGCGGCTCATGGGTTGATGAGATATTTCAATATTTGAATCGCTTATATACATAGTCTATTAATCAACTGGGTGTCCTCAAATACGGTCTTTCATGACCGATTTGTTTTCAAAGAACTTCATGTAGGCGAGGGTACGTGCATTATCGAAGCAGATAATCAAAGGTCATAGTAGTATATTGGGACAAAAGGTCCAGCAGCGATGCTGCCCTGATAATTAATCGAGACGCTGCGTTCATGAGCCCGGCCCACTGTCAGTAACGTTCGTTAAACCTTGTTTGCAGTTAGCATAAGCCGTAAAGCATCTTTAATGGAAATCATATACCTGTCCTGCAGAAAAGTCAAAACATGTTGAAGTAAACAAACTGGTAGATAACGTACCCCTTGCAGTGATTATTCGCTGAAGTAGGAATACATGATAGGTATCGACACCAAGAACACGCTGAACCGATAAATGTGAATTGAGACGATAGATGGAATGATGTAATCTTACCAGCATAAGGATTTGAAGTATAAAAATTCCGTATTAGAACGACGAAGAGGACGATAGCTAAAGGTATTGCGATTATGCGAAGAAACCAGATAATCAACATGTGACGTTTCGTTGTACTGATCACAGGATAGAACGTTGTTCCAACCAATAGACCCATCAGAAATCCTCCTAAGTGAACTTCAAAGCAAAATGAATGAGTACGACAATAAGCATCTGGCATATACAAACGAACCGAAGTTATCAACAACTAGATCGACAAAATCAGAGACAGCATAGCGTGAAAGATAATCAGCCCTCACATGGTATGAAGCCCACAGCAATTCCAATCAACAATTCGATGGTCATCAGCACAAGCTAAATAGACAATAAAAAATGAGTCTAACTAGAAACTTTATAAGGAGATCAAGAAATGATGCTTGCCTTCCTGACAGGTCGATATTGGTACTTCCAATGAGCAAAGAGGTCTACCCATGTAACCTAACGGCAATCAAAGAAGGGATATTAGAGTGAAAGGAACTCAAGCATACCGCCACCGTTCCGAATATCGCACCACTAGCACCAACAGAAGGTAAACCCACGAGGGAGAAATTACCACCGAGAACGTTTCTGCAAAACATTGAACCTGCATCGAAGCACATACAGACCCCGATGAGACTTACCCGAAGATTCCAGCAGCAAAGTAAGTAATGAAGAAGCCAGTAGAACCCATCTCACGTTCAATCTGGGGCAAAAGAGTCAGCACGCCTCAAAATTGAGATCGATCAAGTACACAGACTTGGGCAGAGAGAGTGAGCTGAGCAAGCATATTGAGAATGATATGTATGAATCCGGCATGTAAAAATATTGGTACGATGAATCTGCAAACAAAGACTGGAGAAAGGAATCGGTCGTCGATAGATGACTAACCTGAACCACTGGTTCGGGCTTGCGCCATGAAAACCTGCAAAAACGTCAGAATGAGGCAACAAAAGAAAACGGTCCCGACATTACCACCAAATCCACAAATGTCTTCCAACGAGCAAATTTCAGTAGGCGGATTTGCCGTATTATTAAGGCCTATATTCATGATGAATGTCTGAGAGGCAGCCCACCAATTCGACGTTCTCACATCCGAAATTGGTTGCAGGTGGAATATCGTCAACAAACTTCATGCAGGGAGCAAAGCGCGCCCCAAGATTGATCAGAGCATCAGAAGACGGTCCAAGCATAGGGTTCACGACGGGCTGAGCGAGAGCAGTGGTTTGAACATAGTACTGTCAATGAACATAGTAACTCTACCTTCATCGAGATCGGTGTGCCCTGTGCTCTAGAGTTGACAATCAATTCGTTAATGAAGACGCCGACCATTACACAGGTCAACATCCAGACTCAAGATTTCAAAATTGAGCGCGTACAACCCATCCTGAGCACTGACTAGACCTACCAACGAATGGATACTTCTGTCGTCCTATTCCTCGCTTCTTGTTTTCTATCCGTTGTTCGAGTGGATACCTCCCTTGCGCCAAAAAATTCGCCAGCGATGATTTCTTCTCCATGGACCGATTCGCAGCAGGTTCAGCATATTCTTGGGAATGCGGTCAACTTTGATGGAAGGGGAGTACTCAACAGAGCAATACCTAAGTCTTCATAGTGTGAAGAACGGTTAATATCTGCCGCATTATGCACGAGAGATGCTTTAGAGTCTGTACGTTTGCTTGGGGGAAGCTCGTGGTAATTATAATCGTCAGGCGATGGCGTTGTCATATCGTCATTGCTCGGTTCTCGAAAAAAAGGCGGACGGCTGGCTGCGTCAGAAGGGCCGGGAAGATCCACGTTATCCGAGTAGGCGTTTTGTTGAGGAAAGTTGTGCGAGTTGTCATGCATGTCATGCCCTGAGTCTTCGAAATGACTGGGTGATTGAGTCTTCTCATCCTGACTGAGCAGAATCATCCTAAGTGACGTTTGTTGTTTTCAACCAGCAACAGTCTGAGAAGTAAGAGCGAGGAAGAATGGAAAAAGACCGTCGCTGCCTGGCGCTTCGAGGCCGCAGTCATGTATTTGATCTGCACCGCCTCCGGTGAGGCAATGTCGACGCTAATCACACGAAAACGCTCTAAATCATATAATCAACATACAAGAATACAGACAACAATGACTAAACTAGATCTATGGAGAGTACGTAAAGTAGTATACAGAGTATGAAGCGCAGTCCTAGCTGGTGCAACCTCGTCATGCAGTTTCTCCTGTAACACTATGTCTTCCGGTTCCCTTCCTCACAGATGGCTGCATGGTCAACGGTGTGTCGTGGGTATCAATTGTTGTGGTCGGTTCTTCTTTCAAACAAGTGTCACTAGTGTCACTAGAGTTAAATGCAGGAGGTTGTCCGCCATCCTCATCCTCGTCCAAGGTGATAGGCCTTGCCCAACGGGCTGCTGACCTGACCCCGTCTACCCATTGTAACGCTCCCACATCAACGTCCCTCAACTTTTTGTTGCGAAACTTCCATGTCATACTATGGGCACTTCCAACAAGGCCTGCATCTCTCTTCTCTCGTTTTTCTGCATTAGAGAATGAAGGTTTCTGTGGTAGAGCGGCAAGCATGCGAGGGTCGGAAGGGAGCAGAAGTGGAAGCATGTATCGGGATTCCAACAATTCACCCAACGTTGGAGGCGGTTTAGTTGGCTCCCAAGACTGGATTTCTTCGTGTGTTCCAAATAGTATGTTTATGTTATGAGGACTTGAAGTGTCCGATGAGTTTGTGTGGGCGGCCGGTGTTGGTCCGATTGGCCCGCCATATGACTCTGCAACATAGGATGAGACACTGCCTTCACGTTCCTTCTCAGTCATCTAAAGAACGAAGTCAGCAGATATCTAATCGTCAACATAAGTGAATGTTGACAACCTCTTTACGAAGGACTTCGACCCCGAGCTTTACCCGATGCCGTTCCCAGTCCTTCTGTAGTTGGGTAAGATATTGAAAACATTCTTCCGTCATTCTGCCCTCGTTGACCTCATACTTGTAGTCACGGACGGCACGTCTCATCTAGACTAAGTTGGGCTATATTATAACATTGCAAGATGAGGTAGGAACCTACTTGAAGAGGATTGATGTGTCTCAATGTCTGAATCGTAGCCACAAGGTCCGGAAACTCAGTTATGGAAGAAAGGCTCTGGCAGATAATGTTGATAAGTAGTAATTTTGTCAAATGAGAACCGTAGAATACTTGTAACCAGTTCAGTAGGTCTCGCACTGGACGGAAATGTGTTTGAACACCAAGGGGAAGTCCTGTTTGTTCTATCCACTCCTCAAGCACTGCCAAGTTCATACCGATCTGTATTGATCGTGACCTGATGACGATACACAATAAATATAGGTCCCACAAACATACATGAAGCACATACCGGCAGAGGTACTTATTGCGAGTGATCATGCGATTGAAAAGTTCACCTAATTGAGCGCTGTCAATAAGAATATGCGTGTTCTGGTTGGCCTCCTACATGAAGTCCAATACATCACTTGAGACCAAAGCTGGGTCGAGATAACAGGATTGATGTCAGAAAGGTTGAGCATTGTATGTAAGGCCGTCAAGAAAGACGTCAGGTCTGTCGGTGAGGGCGGCGGAGACGAATCGGTAAAGAGGGATGAAAGCGGTGTTGAAGGACGATTGAATGTTTGTCGAAGTGAAGAAAACTTTTTCGAGGAGGATGGAGTAATCAACACTTGACTTTGAGACGGCGAGAAGGGTTGTGCTGGACTTTGAGGCGAGGAGGGAGCGCGGGAGTGTGACAATGTTTTTGCTGGAACAGAACTAGATGCAACCTTCTTTTTACTGGAGAACGGACGGAAGATTGACCAATCAGATTCAAACTGGATGGCTTCGAAGTCGCTTCCTTGCGGTGAAAAGTCTAGGAAAGCAGCATCGAAGAGTTGGTCAATTCGGCGCTCCGCAAATCGAATGATGAAAACTGAAGCAATTGAAGTATTAATAGATGCTCAAATTGAGGATAGTCGCTAGTCTTACCAAAGACTGAGTTTATGACTTCCTCTATGAGATCAAAGGATCCCAGCATGTCACATGCCTCGTTTATCGAGGTATCGCACTGCAAGAGGTGAAGCCAAACGGTGGTATTATACAGCCAAAAAACCAAGCAAGTTAGGTCTTCCGAGTGACTCTGTTCAAGAAGTGTTAGTGCGATGGATAGCAGAACAGGATTTTCATACAAAAAAGGTTTCTTCGATCGTGTCGGTGGCACCGATGATCAGATCCTCGAGCCAGGTATGATCACATATCAGACATGCGAATCTTGCAAGAAAATAAAGTGTCTTTGCTGGGGTCGCATCCCGTGAGGAAGGCTTGAAGTTAGTTATCAGCGAGTCGAAGATGTACGGTAGAGAAGGCGGAGAGAAAACCAGCATGGAAGAATAATCTTGAAGCGGTGTCTGTTTCATTGGTCAGTAATTGCCATTACAGAAAACAAGAGTACAGACATAGGTTTGCTCCTCGTCTTCGTCTTCGACATCATCCTCGGATTCCGAATCAGGATCCAATTCACTCCACCATGATGGATGGACGCCGAGGATTCGACTGATTTCATTCCGAATGCCCTCCTTCTGTACCTTCCGTTTCTCTCGTTGCTCAAAAATTCGCCTCTTTTCTTCCATCCTCCCTCCAGTCCAACCTTCACTTCGCATGGATTCTTCTAGTAATAACGCGACGTCGTCCCGACCAGGGAGTGTGGAGTGAGCCGTCACGACGTCGAGGGGAGTCAAGCCACGACGCGTCACAGCAAAGGGAGAACATCCGCGTGTCATCAGATGGGATACCAGAGTCGGCGGTGAAAGCAAAGCAGCATGATGTAACGGTGTCCAACCATCTAAGCAGAGACATATATGTTAGAGATATTCTAGTAGATGATGTGGCCAAGACCGACTGACCCTTGTCAGCCCCAAGATCAGCTCCTTGAGCAATCAATAACCGAACGCATTCTTCTCTTTCCACGTCACGGTCGGATTCTGCACCGAACCCATGAATCGCAAGACTGACAAGACCAAGACCATCCTCGTCGCGCATTCCCAAGTCGACGTGAGGTTGAGCATGAGGATCAGAAAGAAGATACTGGAGGATAATGAGCTCTCCAAATGAACATGCGCGTGTCAGACAGTGCGCGACCAGTTCGGCTCTCTGATTAGGGGAGAGACCTGAGTTCGATGACAAGAGAGAGGCGATATACGTTAGAGAAGGATACAATGGATGGAGATCTGGTTCAGGAGAGAAATCCCATTGTGAAGTCAAAGTCGACACAACCATAGCCAATTCAAGTCGAGCGACGATTCGTGACCTGGATGGCTTTCTGTTCCTTGAATAATCTGGGATTCAGCTCTTATACTCGAAAGGGCAGCGTCGCGGTGTACAAGTTTGTGGGCACCATATAACAAAGGATGCCGTTACCAATGGTTGCCGGCTCTGATAATATTCGATCGCGACGCGCTCTTGATCATACACATACAAATTCTGCTCTTTTACTCTTCCACCACTTATTAAGCATGAATCCACACAAAAGACAGCGACTTTCCGAGGATGTTGATGACGACGAGATAGTCGGTTCTCAGAACGATGCCTCACAAGAAGAGTCGGGCGCTGACATCTCCGAGTCAGGAAGCGAGTCCGCCTCCAATGAAGTGCTTCCGAAGAAACAAAAATCTCGACAGACATCGAAGCGCAAAATCCGAGCGACTCATGCCTCAAATTTCGGTGCTACTTTGCAATCATTGTTGAATACCGATGCACCTTCAACAATACCCTTGTCTCTGAAACCATCTATCGCCCGGAGAAAGAATGACGAAAAGCTAGAAAACAGAGCGAAAAAAGTACTTCTAATTGAAAGGAAAGAAAAAGAGGATAAAGGACGAATAACAGATGTCATTGGGGGTTGGGGTGGAGAGAGTGAGCGGGCATTACGGAAAGTTGCCCAGCGTGGAGGTCTGTATCCTGTCATTGGCTGCTTAGAGACGATACTGACGCTATTGTGAATAGTTGTGAAATTGTTCAATGTAATACAACAGTCTCAAGCAGCCGCGACGGCGGCTACAGAAGAATCAAAAGCTACGAGGGGAACAGGAAAACCAACTTTGCCTGCACCTGTCATCAACAATAAAACTCAAAGCAAGAAAGCTAAGGACAAGGATAACATCATTGGACGGGGCAAAGAAAGTATGTCGTTCCTTCGCTTCGGAGATTGTTGTCATCATCGACATTCGCCTCTTAGGTGCCGTTGGGAAAGAAGATTTTTTCGACATGATTCGGTCCGGTGGAATTGTCTCCAAAGTATAAGGGTGTATACAAGATTCTTGAATAAACCTGTTTTCTTGGCTTTTATGTCCATTTCGATGGTGCGATATCATCTTCGCACGACTTAAATAACACCGCCATCCACGGTGACCAGTTTTGTTTCAGGAGACTTGGACATCAAAATACCGGCAGTATTATCCTGAAGTATAGGGAGAGACAAAACTAAGCGCGTCAGTTGAAATTAATATTACTCGAATGTCGATAAGTTTGAAATAACAATCTGCTTCCCATCTTTGACGATCTTTGTTTGGCCAACCTGCGCCAGGTCCAATTCTTGCGATATACTTATCTTATGTAAGTATGTAGGGCCGGAGTCAGGATGCTCTAAGAGTATTGACATTACTCCCTGACGCCTAGTCAGCACCCTCGTCAGGTATTCCGGAGGCCCCTTGATATCCTTTGAACGCCTTGTCCCTTCTATCTCTTGTCCAGTACACTGTACAGGAACGCATCTGAGCGACAAGTTAAAGATAGCACGCACGTTTCGCAGAACAATTACTCATGGGCTGTTGCAAAGCCGGATATATCGCATTCTACCACCGAGGGAGCTCGAGAGAGTGTTCTCTGACGGATCGATTGTACACGTGGATGCAATCCTTCACTGATCGTGAATTTTGGCTCTTCTTAGGGTATTTTCATCAAGGAGCGCAACGCTACAATTCACAGTCGGCGGTCAAGAATTACCAGAAAGCTTGTTATATTGTTTTCAATACCTGCCACGGAGAAATAATTTCTTTTCGGAAAAAGTAGACCAGTGCACGTGATTGATCAAAAGGCTTGCCCTAAATCCGACTTCTGGAGGTGCATAAATCCGAATTTTTCCTTCAAAACACACCTAATGGTCAGTTGCTCCAAACTCTCCATCTACCCATCCACTTAATGTCGCTCCGGTAGCCCTCGAAGCCTGTGATTGAGCAGGGAGAATGGGATCGCCACCTCCACGAAGTACAGGTCACGAAGAGGTGAGTTGGTTTTCACTTTTTGAGTTTTTTTTTTTCTCTTTCAAGATGAACAACAAATTGGGAATCTCTCTGAATAACCAATGAAGAGTGAAATCAATTGCATGTATTATCTGAGCTCTCTTTCATTCTCTTTTTGAATATGGCTTGGACGCTGACTGGTCGAATTCGCCAGTGACCTGAACCGTCTCATCATGGATTACCTCGTAATTGAAGGATACAAAGGGGCGGCCGAGGAGTTCAGCCAAGAGGCCGACATCACGCCGCCAGTTGATTTTGAGAGCATCGAGAGCCGGATGAGTATTCGCGAAGCACTACAACGAGGCGACATTGATGATGCTATTACGAGAGTTAACGACCTGAATCCCGAGGTGAGCGTGCAAAGACTTTATATGTGGTCAGGTAGCCCGAGCCAAGGATTAAAACGTTTCATGCACCACTCTCAGACTCTTCTGGGTCGGTGATGAGACTCAACCAAAAACTTCAGTCTTCAATATGATATTGACTCTGGGCTTGCTCCTCTACTGTCTGTCGATAGAGGCTGACTGGACGCATTATAGATATTAGATACCAATCCTGCACTATATTTCCATTTACAACAGCAGAAATTGATTGAATACATAAGACAAGGGCGGATAGACGACGCGCTGGAGTTTGCGCAGTCGGAGCTGGCACCGCGGGGAGAAGAGAGTCCTGAGTTTCTGTGTGAACTGGAGCGAACGATGGCGTTGCTGGCGTTTGAAGGGACAGAAAGTGCGCCGGGGACGATATCGGAGCTGATGTCGCCTGGACAGCGAATGAAGACGGCGGGGGAGATGAACGGGGCGATACTGGAGAGCCTGAGCCAGGGCAAGACGGTGAAGCTGGCGGGGCTGCTGAAGCTGCTGGGGTGGGGCGAGGAGCTGCTGTTGGAGCAGACGGAGTTTCCGAAGATGGCGTAGTATGTAGATTGATGGAATACAAGTTGCGTGTGTTTGTCAGCCAGCTCTCAACGTTGTCGCCCTCGTTCCCCTCGCCCTCGTCCTCGCCATGTCTGACGATGCCAGGGCTGCCCGCCGTCGCATCCTCATCGTCACCAACCCTGGCCCCGACAACGACGACAGCGACGACGAGAAGCGCGTGTACCGCCAGCTCTACTACCCCCATCGTCCACACGCCCCTCCAGAGCCCCCCCGTCCTCAGCACCCGTCCTCAGCCTCGTCCCCCTCTGAGTCCAACAGCTCCCCCGCCAAAGAAGAGCCCCCGCCCCCCGCCGCCCTCGCCTACGATCCCCACGACCCGCCTGCTCCTCGCAGGGGAATCATCCAGACCCTCAAAGCCCCCTTCAAGAGCCACAACCGTCTGCCAGTGGACAGCCCTCCAAGGCGGCCCCGCACGGTATGATCCGTGTTCTTTCGTTCTTTTCATCTGCTCACGTTGCCCTCATAGCCCCCAAGCATGGGCAAGACTATCATCGTAGTCACTACAGACTCTGATTGGTATGTCACAGTCGATATCAGTGGTGCTCCCAATGCTGCCTTCATTCGCGAGCGCATTTTCAACAAGGTCCGTCCCCTGCTGTCCTCGTGTTTATCCACCCAATCTCACCATCAACAGCTCAACATTCTCGAGGAAGACCAGTCGCACTTCGCTGTATACCAGACCGAAATGGGCGGCTATGCCCTAGGAGAGCCTCTGACTGACGAATGCCTGTTCGCCTGCTGCCGCAACAAGGGCGACTCCAAGGGTTCGCTCAAGTTCTTTGTCACAGAGGTCCACGCGCAGCCCGTGCAGCCTCAGCGCCCTTATTCTCCCACAGTTCCCCCGCCCGCATTACCATCATTCAATTCCAATTCTGGCCCTTTGC
Source organism: Termitomyces sp. T123_Mx157 (assembly GCA_018849495.1). Lineage (NCBI taxonomy): Eukaryota > Fungi > Basidiomycota > Agaricomycetes > Agaricales > Lyophyllaceae > Termitomyces > Termitomyces sp. T123_Mx157. The sequence goes on along the minus strand of JABFYK010058225.1, from coordinate 23,512 downwards.
GACCGAAACGCCGCTCACGACAAGAAAGTGTTTCCTCTGCAAACGAGCAGCACATACTCGAAAGTACAAGCGGATATGAAGCCGATCTCGATAATCCCGATCGTGATCGCAGTAATTATAAGCCAGTTCCCCCGCCTCATCCACTCCCTTCTCCTCCCCAACATCTCCCATCCAGCAATACCCCTCCATCCCCTCGCCATGCTCGTCGACTCAATGGACTGCCTCCCCGACCCGGTTCGCCACACCTTCGGCCTCCAAGAATGACTTCGCCCCCTCCAACCGAGACCTCTCTCGGCAATGCTGATATCAGACAATTCACTGCTGCACCTCCACTTTCGCCTAATCGGCTGACTTTCAAACCTGATGAAACCATTGTCTTATCATATAGTTCTCATGGTCGTACAGCCTCAGATGCAGCGATTGAACATGAACAATCTTTGCGAGCTACAGACCAATACGGTGACGTGGGAAGGCAGTCGAGAACTCGACCATATGCTCTGGGAGCTGGGCTCCGTCCACAACCCTCGAAAGAGAACCTTTCTCCCTCGAGAGATAGAAGAAACCGTTATGCAACCGAAGAAGACCCTGTCAGATCCGATTCTTGGGTCGTCGTAAACGGTCGTTCCGATGACCAGGAGCCTTCACCTCCCACGCAGGAAGCAACTGCCAATGTTCTGCTCCAATCCGCTGCCCGACCGTCTCAGTCTTCTTCGCGTAGAGTGATTTCTCCGTATACTGGCCGCCCCCTTGCCCTTCCCACACCTCCTCGACATCCAGCTCCAGTCCCTACGCCCGCCCGTGAGGCACGTGAGACACGACCACCTTCACGTCCTTCTGCAGGTGTTCCTCTCCCATCCAAACTTTTTGCCTGGAGGGGAGAGCAGAGAACGCTTTCCTCGGGTACCCAATGGAATCGCATGCCAAAAGGCAGTAAAAGTGTAGACAACCTCCGTGCACTTAACAATAACAATCCGGCCTCGCGACGTCCTCCGCCTTTACCTATGAGCCGGCCCACGGGTCAAGCACCTCCCGTTCCTTCATATTCTCCATATTCATCGGGGCTGCCCAGATCATATGACTCTCGTACTCCTCCTCGACCCTTGCCTATGCGAGGACCTCTATACGGTAGTACCGGTGAACTGGGGCGAGACGCCTTGAACTCCCGCGGCGCACCCTACAATTTGCCTAGTAGCCAAGATCCATACCCGCGTCCCCAATCTGCGTCGGGAGATTCAATGAATTCTCTAACAATACATAGACATCGTATGCAGTCCCCCACATATAACGGAGCAGATCCAGGAGACAATACTCGATCTCCACGCGCTATCTCTCCCGGCCGTCAATACTCTGCTTCTCGGCTGGAAACCAGTCTTTCTATCCGTTCTGATATGTCGTCAGATGGGCCAAGCGGAGCTGAGACTTCCTACTCGACACCACCGCGCACACCAATTAGTCCTCGCAGCCCACTGGGTCCGAATCGGGATCAGGCCAATTCTTCGCGGCCGTCGACATCGGACAGCAAACCTAATCATGGTCTACACGAGTTGCATCGAGGTTCGGAGTCAACCTTACGGCCAGAAGATCGACAATGGTTTTCGGCTACACTGAATAATTCGTCTGAAGGAACCATTATTGCATCGCGGGCACCAGAGAATGGAAGAGCTGTAAGGCCATATACGCCTCCCCCTCCTTCAGCAACGTCCGAGATGTCTGAATCGACCTTCACCAAGCGCTACGAATCCGATGTCGACCTTGATGATTACGGGACGTCCATTTGGAAGAAGCGTCCGACGGCTGAATCAGACGAACTCAAGTCTACCTTACGCCCGCCTCTCAAAGTGCACATTGAGACGGTCAGCCCAACTTCTTCCGACTCGACTTTGCAGCAGAACCCGCAACAACTGTCTTTTGTTCCTCCTCCGCTCCCACCACCTCGTCGGTCGGTCACTCCATCGCAACTTGACTTGCATCCTCCAGCTCAGCTTCATCCGAGACGTCTTCCCGCCGCATCGAAGGGTCCAAGAGGCAGTACTTTTAACGATCGACAAAGCTCAACATGGGCTACACGCCCGCCTCCTGAAGACGTCTATGAACGACTCGAGGAGTTCTTCCCCGAACATGACCTCGATAAACCGGTTATCGAGGCCAGCTCTGGTGGATCATCCCCTACGGCGGTGGAGCCAGCAATACCTGCTTCTCCCATTGTGACAGAGAGAGAAAAGACACACGCGCGTACCAAAAAATCAATTCGCCTTGTCGCTGAGGCGCACAAGAGACTGATCGATCGGTCTTCGCGCGCGGATGCTGCTTCCTACTCGAATGTCCTCAGGAAGCGCAGCACCAAGTTGTGGGGAAGCAAGCTGGAGGAAGTCACGCCTGCGCAGGTAAAGATGCCAATGTTAGGGGTTCATTCAGCCCCGGATTCTCCAAATGGCAGTAAGTGATACTGGTCCAGGTTAGCTCGTGTCCTTCACTGAAAATTAGGTACAGCTACGTTTAAATGGGTTAGGGGAGAGTTGATTGGTAGAGGAACTTATGGACGGGTCTATCTTGCGCTCAATGCAACAACCGGAGAAATGATCGCTGTCAAGCAAGTTGAATTGCCTCGAACCGCCAGCGACAAGAGCGATTCGCGACAAATTAATGTCGTACAAGCCCTTAAAATGGAAAGCGAGACCTTGAAGGATCTCGATCACCCCAACATCGTGCAGTACTTGGGCTTTGAAGAAACACCAGAAAATTTGAGCATGTAAGTCATTTGCCTGTTATCTTAACAGGTCTCTTACTTTTGCTGGTTCTATCAGTTTCCTTGAATACGTTCCTGGTGGTTCTATTGGGAGCTGCCTTCTGAAGCATGGCAAGTTTTCTGAGGAAGTCACAAAGTCCTTCACGGGGCAGATTCTGGACGGTCTGGCATACCTCCATTCCAGAGGCATTCTTCATCGGGTATGAATCACACTCAGTAGTTTCAAATTATTCTCTCTAATGTTTGAACATTTGCAGGATTTGAAGGCAGACAACATTCTTGTTGAAACGTCTGGAGTGTGCAAGATTTCCGATTTTGGTATATCCAAGAGAACAGATGACGCCAGCGGAGGGGCCCATACGGCCATGCAGGGAACCGTTTTCTGGATGGCTCCCGAGGTCATCAACACGCAGAAGAAGGGCTATAATTTCAAGGCCGATATATGGAGTGTGGGCTGCGTCGTACTCGAGATGTGGGCAGGTTCACGTCCCTGGACGGGCGATGAAGTAGTTGCCGTAATGTTCAAGGTATGTTTAGTCGCCTATCTTTCGCCTTCAAAAAAACCCTGACAATGTATGTTAGTTATATCAATCGAAACAACCTCCTCCTGTTCCTCCAGAAGTTCACCTGTCAGAGCTGGCTGATGATTTCCGACGAAAATGTTTTGCGATGTGAGTACACCATTTTTACAGCTAGCGGATCTTGTCTGAATGGTGTGAATAGTAATCCCGACGAGCGGCCTTCTGCTACAGAACTACGGAGGCACCCATATCTCATTCTCCCCCCAGGTTGGGTTTTCACGGACTTTTAAATTGGATTGAATCCAGGCTCATCTATCATCACATGTACTCATCTTCCCATCTCGCATACATCACTTGTTCAGGTATCCAACTTACGTTTCGCATCTCTTTGGCTTCTTACCAATCACTATACGCTATCCTTCACATCTGTAGCAATCTAATGTCCTAATACCCTCGACCTTCATTGTCACAGGATTCGGAGTGAGTCCTTGTGTAATCTACTCCTTTTCCAGCGCTAGTATCTGCAGGACAAAGATAAAGCTTTCACTAGCAATTTAGTTAGTTTTCGAGTTGGTCACGACAAATGCAAATTACAGCTATATCTCAGAATTCAATAATGTTTCAGGACAAGGAGACTGGTTATATAGCGCGATATGCATGTATCTGAAGCCCTGCGCATACCGACATTCAGGTCCTGCTAGGTGGTAAAATCTGTGTAGCGACAGTTACTGCTGTGGTTACGTTGCTTTGTGTATACATCCAACGTTCAACAATCCTACTATTTCCTGGCGGGAGAGGCGCAGGTATCATTATTTATATTCTGATAATCAGATCCACTTGGGTTCACGCTCTGCTCCATTCGCTCTTGAATTCCGTGATACCAACAGGAAGCGCGGCCTACGCGGGAGGGTAGTGATGTGGAATGAGAAATGACACGGCATACCTTCTCGTCGTAGTCATTCCAATCACCTTCTCCCAAATCAATGTCGGCGAAGACTGCGCCAGATGATCCTTTACATTCCCATATACCCTGAAAGACCTAAGTACAACGACTGAGTTTTTACACAAAGACCTACCCTTGGATCAAAGCCGATGAATTCGAGGCCTCGACACTCAATTACAAGCAGTGGCGCTAATTGGCCGTTTTCGGAGCTGTAAGGTTGGACAGGGGTAGATTCAAATTTAGCGGAGCTTTCGCGCTTGCCTAAGGGCAGCAGATAGGCACTAGCAAGGAACGGTGGATAGTTGTAGACGCACACATTCCACAGCGCCACACAAAGTTTGCTGTGCTGCCTTTCCCACCCGTGACCTCGCGTTCTTCCTTTGAAGAGTGGGATTACGATCCAGTGTATTCAATAAAAAGGGCAGAAGCCATACTTGACGATTCATAGAGACAAACTTGGGATGAACTTCGTGACAGCTGTTACACTTCACCTGTGAAAAAGAACATAAGAACCGGGAGCTTGACTCGCCAGTGATGTTAACAGAACTTTAAAGAAATATTCAAAGTCTTCCGAAGCGGGCTTTAGTTCAGAAACATTCTCGAGTTCAGCCTGTATCGACAATTTGAGAAACTGAATAGCGCAGCTAAGTACAGTATGCACAAGACGCTGCTGGTGCGACTCACAACCATCGTGGACTGCTGAATATCTTGATCAAGATTCGGGTATTGTGGGTTGTTTTGACCTTCGGCAATTTGTCACGGATTTTGCAAGGCTCCTCGACTTTTAGACAAAAAATGGCGTCGTGTCTTGCTCGCCTAGCACGTACCTGCGTACCCCCCCGTTCTCCAGTATCCTTTACCTCATCACATCGTCTTTTCTCTGCCTCGTCAGCTGTCCTCGCACGACGTGTAAAGCCAGAGGAGAGGCTTACCGCAGACCAAGCGTTTGACTTGCTTGATGATGACTTTGACGATGATGACACGTCCTCGGCAGGTCATCTCATGCTGCGCGAGCAGCGCCGCGTTCTATACTACTTGAGGCTCATAGAACACGAGATGCCTAAACTTGTCGGTGAGTATGTTGTATTTGGCGTTCCTTCGGACTAAACTTGACACTTTGTATATAGCATATCGCAAACCGTATATTCCACCAACGTCAGAAACGCCTCTAGTCGTTCGCTCTCTAGACTATGCAGGAGAGGAGCACCCAGCGACCGCCAAGCGTGTTATCGTGGTGGCTGTTGACGAACTTCCTCTGCGGAGTGCATCTGCCATTCACAAGTTGCAACTCCTGGCAGGTCCAAGGTGGACCCCCAATCCTCCTACCGATGCAGGTGTCCAGAAAGATGCACCCTGGGGAAACGGATATGTTAAAATATCATGCGAGGATTTTGCGACGCCTGCTATGAATCTCAAATGGGCTAGCGACACTTTAGACCGACTGATCCTTGAAGCGAATGTTCGTAAATATCTTTGCTACCTTTGTCCTGTCTCTCATGACATCAATTCCAGAAGAATCCCGGGACTTTCAAGGATGTGCCACTAGATTTGCGTCACTTGCGCTCAAAAATAGAAAAGGCCAAGCGAGGGGACCATCTTCGTGGTCGTCTTTTCAATCGGCCATCTATAGCTGACTTCCCCAAAGAATGGCTGCCGGCTGACTCCAACCATTCCTAATATCCCATGTATAGTTGCATAATATCATTATTTTTTCACAATCACAGGAGTCCACCAAATATCCAACGAGCATGCATTTCACTGCTCGCATGTGGAGGTGTACTTTCGAAAGATCACGTCAAAGGTCGACCAAGGGGCTGTCTTTGTATCACAATCAAGTGATTCACACTTTCTATCAACAAGTCAAATTCATCTCAGTATGTACATTTCCGAGAACAGCATGATATCCTGCAGCAAACAAGGCAGGTCACATTACAACCTTTCTTATCCGCCGTTCACAGTACTGCTGCATGAAAACAGTGAATTTCGATGATGACTATCGAGCAGCACAAATTTCGAGCTCTTTTCCACATCTTCCACCGCGGCGAAAGCACTATCGTCGTAGTTTAGGAGAAGGACGAGACGTTACAGACCGCAAACGGAGAGATTTTAAGCCCGAACGAATTTCCCAGAAACGTGCGACAAGCAGCTTCCCCAAATTCGCGTATCGTAACGAAATGCCAAACCCTCGAACACTGGAGGACCGTACTACCGAACGGACCTTCCTTCGGATTCCAAAGACGCCTCTCTCTACCACGACTAGAAATATCCACGACACTCCACAGCCACAAGTGATAAGAGACTAACAATATGTGTAAGTGGTGGGAAAGAATCAAGGGGACGAGATGTTCCAGCTTTTTATGTTGATCAACGTGGGATTGTAGAGGGATCTATGACATGAATCATATTACCACGCGCCACGCGCTTCAGATGGCCTCGCATCGGGCACGTTGGTTGTATAGACATAGTAACAGACTACGATGAAGGCAATAATCTGGGTTGGCTAGGGCAGTTGAATGTTCGCTTAGGGATGCTGATGGGTTGTTGGTACATAGTCGCTTCTGCTGCCCAGACCAAAATTGGACATGGGCCCTGCCACCGTGGCCAAACAGACGCAACGTCGCCCGACTTCTTTCCTCTCTCCCGTCGCAACTGCAGAAGTATTTTTTTCTTGCCCTCCCTTCTCCCCCTCCCCCTTACCTTTCCTCCAGATGACGGATTCTTATACCTCCTCACGCAATGGTGACCCCTCCCAACACGCCTTTGCCAACGGCTCCAGCCCTTCGCTGGCTACCACCAACCACACTGCTGCCGTCTCCCCTGTCATCCGTAAAAAGTTGATGGGTTATGTGGGCTTTGCCAACCTTCCAAATCAGGTCCATAGGAAGAGCGTGAGGAAGGGCTTCCAGTTTACTGCTATGGTTGTCGGTGCGTCGCCTTCTCGTCACGCTTCATGTTCCATTTACTCAACAATGGTAGGCGAGTCCGGTCTCGGCAAATCCACCCTCATCAACACACTTTTCAGCACGACTCTCTACCCTCCTAAGGAGCCTTTGTCTCCTGCAGCGGAGCGGCCCAAGACTGTTGCCATTGAAAGTATCGGTGCTGGTACGTTTTTCTCGCGCGGACTCCGAGCTACGTATGTAAACTGACAATTTACGTACAGATATTGAAGAAAATGGTGTTCGGCTCCATCTAACGGTTGTTGATACCCCTGGCTTCGGCGACTTTGTCAATAATGATGACAGGTTAGTCTATACCATCTCTAGCTCTAGGTGCTAAGTTTATTGGGCGTCCCATATACAGTTGGAAGCCTATTGTCGAGAACATCGAGTCAAGGTTCGATTCCTACCTTGAGCAAGAAAATCGCGTCAACCGCACGAAGGTCGTTGACAACCGTGTCCACGCGTGTCTTTACTTCATCCAACCCACAGGTCACTCGTAAGTTTATACGCTCACGTTGGCGTGACCTTGTTGCTCATATACATCTAAGTTTGAAGCAGATTGACATTGAGTTCATGCGCCGACTCCACACTAAAGTCAATCTCATTCCGGTGATTGCAAAGGCTGACACCTTGACCGATGAGGAGGTGGCCGAATTCAAAGAGAGGGTACGGCCTTTAGCGTGAATTTTCAACATCAATCATCATCTTTTCCCTTAGATCCTGTCCGACATCGCCCACCATAATATTCACATCTTCCAAGCGCCCACATACGATAACGAGGACGAGGAAACTATTGCTGAGTATGAAGAGATAGCTAGCAAGATTCCGTTTGCTGTTGTAGGTTCAGATAAGATCGTCGACTCTCTCGACGGTCGCCAAGTCCGTGGACGTGTCTATCCTTGGGGTGTTGTTGAAGTTGACAACGAAGAACATTGCGACTTCGTTAAGCTTCGCCAGATGCTTGTTAGAACATACATGGAAGAGCTGAGAGAATACACCAACGATGTCCTATATGAAAATTGGCGGACGGAGAAACTTCTCAGCATGGGTGTTGCTCAGGATTCAAGTGTCTTCAAGGAAATTAAGTGAGTTATTTCCACTTTTTTTTCGTGTGACCCTCACTCCTTATCATCGAAATAGCCCGGCAGCGAGGCTGCAAGAGGAACGCGTCCAGCATGATGCCAAGCTCGCGAAGATGGAAGCTGAAATGAAGATGGTCTTCCAGCAGAAGGTTCAAGAAAAGGAGGCAAAACTCAAGCAGTCTGAAGAGGAGCTATACGCGCGTCACAAGGAGATGAAAGATGCTTTGGATAAGCAACGCGCAGACCTCGAAGATAAGAAGAGGAAGCTCGAAGGTGGCCGACCGCTGACTCCTGAAAAGGCCTCAGTATGTCTATATTTTTTTCGTTGCGTCGGGTGACTTTTTGATCTCTTTGTTTCATAGACTGGCAGGAAGAAAGGTTTCTTGCGTACTTAGGCTTTTGAGTGACGACGTCTAAAGTGCAAGAGGCTATTAGAGATGACCCTTGCTGTTGGTATATCCATCTCTTTATATTTCAGGTGTCGCTTTCTATATGTATCCTTTACTTTCATGATACTTGTTTGTCTACTTCAGGTTTCCATTTCTTATCTTGGCCATCCCTTCACCCACACTCCTTCACATGGATAATCAATTCCCGCTCCCTATAGTAGGATTCCTCCGATGACATTTTGCTTTTACATGGAGTTCTTTTAGTCGTTTCAGACAATATACCACCCATGACTTTCGGCTGTCTGAGCGCACTTTCAATAAACCTAGCCGGATGGGCCAGCACAAGCACAAGCCAGCAACACGTTCGACTGGTGATGCAAGCCACGCTATCTCAGAGCACTGGAGTACAAAAGCGCTGGCCTTGTCGTCACTGCAGCTTGGCCAGTTTGGAAATTGTTGTAGAATTACCCCCGTCTTCGTGATATGTTGTTGGCGGCAATTCGTGTGGGGAAGCGTATGAGTCGTAGTGTAATTATCCCGTGCAAAAACCTCTCTTAAAAATAATTTGGAATGCGTATGCGCATGTTTTTATTTGGTTTTTATAATGTTTTTGCGGTAATACCACCCAGTCTACTTCCTCGTTGTCTTACCTCTTATCATTTTTCTTGAGTATTCCATGTTTGATTCTTGAATGTACGAATCGCTGTAAAATTTGTAAGTAATGTAGTTGGTCTTGGGTCGGTCAATATTTCGAGGGACGTCAACAAGTACAAACGGAAACTAATCTGGCAAACAGGACGCGCCCTGATTCACACAACAACGACCAAGATCTGTTTCCAATGGCTGATGTTCAGGCTCTGCTATCTGCTCTCGACGTCTTCAGCAAAGCTCCCGACAAAGTGTCGCTCGAGAGGGCAAATTCCTGGCTTCAGGATTTCCAACATTCTGTAAATTGTCTTTCGCCTGTGGCCAGTCGCGACCAACACCTCTGACTGTGTCCCCATCGCTCCTTGTCCTAGCCTGAGGCATGGGCAACCTGCAATGTCCTCCTCTTCTCACCCGAATCTCCTCCAGGAGCCAAGCTTTTTGCCGCTCAGACATTCAGAACCAAAGTGAGTGGCACGCCTCACTCTTTCATACTTGATAACCTTGATCATCCACTAGGTCACGTACGATCTCCATCAATTGGATCATGAAACCCTTCCGGAGCTTCGGAATACCTTATTAGCAGCACTACGAGCACATAAAGCTGGTCCTAGAAACATAATCATTCAGCTTTGTTTGTCTCTTGCTGGAATTGCCCTCCAGATGCCCTCTTGGCCCAATGCTGTAGAGGGCATGATTGAGGCTTTTGGTACAGAACCAGAAACTGTTCCTCTTTTGCTCCAATTTTTGACGCTTCTTCCTGAGGAGCTAAACAGTAATACAAGGATTCCTATCACGGTACGTCTCTTATACTCCATTCCGTACCATCTGAAGTGGTTTATGGCTTGATGATAATCAGGACGATGAATACAAGGAACGGGCTGCACGCTTACTAACTGCAAATTCGAACCGTGTGCTAGAATTGTTGTCGTTGTATATCCAGGCGTCGGGTACGTTCCATCATATTCGGAAATACTTATACTTACTTTGACATCCAGGAGTCACCGCTGCTGTTCAAATTCAAGTTTTCAATTGCTTGCGAAGCTGGATTGTCGCCGGTGAAGTGGGTTCGATTAGACTTGCAGAAACTCAACTCTTCGCATTTTCTTTCGATGCACTCGCTTCTGATGAACTCTTTGATACTGCGGTCGATGTCATATGTGAACTTATTCACGAGACTCAAGAGATTGACGATAACATGGCGGTCATAGAGCTCATTGTTCCTCGGGTCATAGCTCTGAAACCACTGCTCCTAAAACACCGTGAAGATCCCGACAGGATCAAGGGTTACGCGCGAATTTTCACAGAGGCTGGCGAGACCTACAGAGTCTTACTACTACGACACACAGAGACATTTTTTCCCATAGTTGAAGCTATTGGCGAATGCTCGGCCCATCCTGATCTAGAGATTGTGCCGATCACTTTTCCTTTTTGGATGCGTCTTGCGCAAAATATTGGCAAAAAATCATCAGTGCCGCAGCTATTCTTGGATGCTTACCGAAGTCTTATGCGTGTCATCATCGGCCACCTTCACTTTCCCTCAGATTCCGACGCTCTGACGGGCCAGGAAGCCGATTCTTTCCGCTCATTCAGACATGTCATGGGAGACACACTAAAAGACTGTTGTTTCGTGTTACGAACAGACACGTGCCTGCTAGCGACATATGAGCTTATCACCACTGCACTCTCTCGTAGTCCAGAAGCGCTTTCATGGCAAGAAATTGAGGCGCCTTTATTTGCACTGAGGTCAATGGGAGCTGAGATTGACCCAAATGATAACAATGCCGTACCCAAGATAATGGACTTGATTCCTTCACTTCCCAATCATCCCCGGGTTCGATATGCCGCATTATTAATCATCTCTCGTTATACGGAATGGATCAACATGCACCCGGATTACATTCGCTTCCAGTTACAGTACATATCCGCCGGATTCGAGGACTCCGATATTGAAGTTTCAGCAGCTGCAGGGCAGGCTCTGAAATACTTGTGCCAAGATTGTAAACAGGTCCGTCACGGACTGTTTGATTTTTTCTCTTGTCTAACGACAAGAATTAGCACCTTGTCGACTTCCTACCCACGCTTCATACCTTCCTTAGTACAACTGGTTTGAAACTAGTGCAAGACGATAGGCGCCAAGTATATGAAGCCATTGCCCATGTCATCTCTGCCATGCCAATGGACCGCGCTGCAGAAAGTCTCCGAACCTTTACATTGGACATTTTGGCACAGGTTCATACTATTGCTAGTCGCCCGACAGCTGCAACTCAGGAGGACATCGTAAACATCAACAGTAAGGGCCGCTTCATCTTCTTGGGATATTCGTTGATTTATGGGAGCTAGATGGACTTGAGAACCTCGAAATCATGCTTCATGTCATTCGCAGCTTTGGCGAAGAGCTACCAGTAGCTTGTCAAAATACTTGTCAACAAGCTTGGCTCGTTTTTGACACATTTCTCACCAAGTACGGTTCAAGTTATGATGTTACCGAACGAACAACACGAGTCCTCCGTCATGGTGTCACGTTTTTTGATAAGGCGGCTTTGCCTGTTGCACCTGCTGTAGTAGACCGAATGTCCCATGCCTTTGAAGTCACCGGATATTCAAGCTACCTTTGGATAGCAGGAAAGGTCATAGACGCATTTGGGGACGAAGAGGACCGAAAATACGTCTGGATCGCAGGGAAAGCTACGGACGTGTCCGGAAACAATGAGGCTTACCAATCACTGCGAGGATCTTCCAAGGTGCTCTTCGAGCAGTCCACCTCCAAAGTAGTTTCCTTGCTTCAACTAAAATCACCTAGTGACATACCAGATGGTGCGCACTATTTCAATGTACCAAGTAAAGTTTCACTCAAGAATATCGATTCCAGTCTTGGAGGATTACGTACAAATGCTTTTAAAGCTAGTCGACAAAAGTCCCGACATTTTTTTCCAGTCTTCCGCTTTCCCTGTTGCCTTCAGGGCTTCCATGGCTGCTTTGACTGTTGTACACACGGACGTTATTTTCGCTGCTTTGGATCTCTTTCGAATTATCCTGACCCACAACTGCCTGTCTGACAATCCTTCTCCTCCACCCAAGTTTCCGTTGTACGCAGCGGCTATCCAGGCAGCTTTCGAGAAAGAAGGCTACGAGCTCGTTGGTTACCTACTGGCGGGGCTGATGAGTGATTTTCCGGAAGACTCGACATCGACAGTGGTGTCAGTTTTCCGCTCGATAGCTTCCATATGGGGCCCTCAGCTGTTATCTTGGTTACCCACGATACTAGGGCAACTTCCTGCTGCTGCCACTACCAATGAGGCCAAAACACGGTTTTTATCTGACATAACTAGGTGTGTGCCCATGTTACACATTGCGATCATGATCATGCTGATTTGTTCATAGCGCGGTCAAGGCGAGAGCGTACGACAAGGTTAAATATGCAATTTTGGAGCTGAACCGGGCGTCTCGAAAGACGCGGGAAAGGAGACGGGGTGGCATGGGTGGACTTTGAACATTAATGGGTGGACTTTGAACATTAATGGATCGAGTCGTGGACTTTTTACATGTCTATTTTTGTCACATTGTGATTAACAACCGTTTAAACAATATCTCGATAAGTAGGCAGGTTCAAAATTTTTTAGAAAAAATCACATTTTCGAACCGAATGCTACAATCCAAGCTTGAGAGCATCCACTGACTGTGGTTAATATCGTATCTTAGACCGAGGCATATCTGAATGTTCATGCGAAGAACCTCTTTCAAAAATATCAAAATTTCGAATCTGCTATCGATATATTGAAACGGCTGGAATTTGCCATGTACCTGAGAGAGCGGAATCGGCCGTTCGGAACGCGCTACAACCGGCTTCTCGTGAACATTCTCTTTAATCGTTCCTTTCCATACCTTCATCTCAAATCATGTTCCGTCATACAAGCAATTCCATGTTACGCAGCGGTGTGCATTTCTGGCAATCTGTGCTCATTTACGTTGCTCAAACCTGCACAGCCGGTCGCCGGGCATTTTCACAATCGGTAGTCAGAAATTCATACGCAGACACAGTCAAGAACCTGCTCATTCACAAGGACACAAAAGTTCTCTGCCAAGGCTTCACGGGGAAAACTGTATGTGCTGACCCCCACATTGCAACGTGTGGCTCACTGAAGTATTTTTCAGGGCACTTTTCATGTGAAGGAAGCCATCGCGTACGGTACACGAATGGTCGGAGGTGTGTCTCCAAAGAAGGCCGGCCAGACCCACCTGGGCCTTCCCGTGTTTGGCAGCGTCAAGGAGGTGTGTGCTCGGTGGTTTTCGACTGAGGCAAATTTACAATGAATACAGGCTGTGAGGGAGACACAACCCGACGCGACTGTCCTCTACGTACCCCCTCCTTCTGCGGCCGACGCCATCATCGAGGCTATCGAAAATGAGATTGGACTGATAGTTTGCATCACGGAGGGTATCCCTCAGGCGGATGAAATACGAGTACGTTCCTTCGACTTCCTCAGCCTCAGTCACACCAAGTTCGATGTCGTCAACAGGTGATGAATGCCCTCAAAAGTCAGTCGAAGTCTCGACTTGTTGGACCTAATTGCCCAGGAGGTTAGTAGCATTCCTGACGTTGCTCTTGGTTAATTCTCATAATGTCAAACGCGTTTTCTTTCAGTCATCAATCCTCTCGGTTGCAAGATGGGCATTCAACCTGGCCATATCCATAAACCTGGAAATATTGGTTCTAACTCCCGCCTTCTCTTTCCTCGCGGCTATTCTCATTCTTCTCTTTCTAGGCATTGTATCTCGTTCTGGTACTCTAACCTATGAAGCCGTTGCGCAAACAACAGATGTAGGACTTGGTCAATCGCTCTGCATTGGCATTGGAGGAGACCCTTTCCCCGGTACCCAACACATCGATGTTATCAAAGTCTTCCTGGATGATCCCAATACTGAAGGTCAGAAGTGTCGGCTCATTGGCATTTATCGGATGCATTACTAACTACCTTCTTGTTAAGGCATTGTCCTCATTGGTGAGATCGGTGGTTCTATGGAAGAAGAAGCGGCGGAATATCTCGAACGCTACAATCTGACGAGGAAGAATCCCAAGCCAGTCGTTGGCTTCATCGCTGGAAGGACAGCTCCCCCTGGCCGCCGAATGGGACATGCCGGTGCTATCATTTCTGGTGGAAAGGGTGAGTGAGCTGGCGTTCCTTTATCTGGTGTAAAGTCGACAAATTGCACAGGGGCGGCTGTGGACAAAGTGCGTGCATTAGAGAGGGCAGGAGTGGTTGTTACGGATAGCCCTGCTAAACTCGGTTCGGAAATGGCCAAGGTAAAGCTTTTTGTCTGCTTCATTCGTCACGGGATTTCTGATAATCTGTCCAGCTGATGGCCGCGTACAAGGCTTAGATTTTCATTATTAGATATCTTATTGATGGAATTTATTTGGAACACTTCCAAGCATTTTGAAACCCACACTATCATGTGTCTGAAATTTCTGGTTATTTTCTTTAGCTCTATCCCCTCGAGTCTCTGAACTTTCGGGAGAGCTTGGTTGAGGATGCACTTTTTCTAGGAGGACTCATAAAATGTGAGAGACGTCGGCCCTAGCACACGAACACGACTTCCAATTCAGGCGAGGCGAGAACATCATAATAGCACGGGAGGGCCGAGAATATCCCGCGCACGCAGAGCACTCAGGAGCGTCATAGTATACGAGCTTTCCCCCAGCACCCACTCAGGTACCGAAGAGACATAAATAACCCCCACCCTTGACCTTGCCCCAACGCAAAATGCAACGTGAACCCGCCCTGATACCTGGCACATGATACGGACTCACGATACACTATTTGCAATACTTACGACAGGCGTAGAGGTACTGATTCTACCCCCACCTCTTAGCCCTGTAGTGTGGCTTGTCGGTGGTATAAACAGAGATCATCATCATCATCGATCCCCAGATCGAACATGATTTCTTTCATCTATTGTGACTGCACACCATTGCGTCCCAATCAAGGACATCCTTGGTTTTGGTGGGGTTTGTCCTGTTGAATATCAGCTCAGCTGACGACGAGAACGCTCTCGTGGAGGTTCGCCGTGTCTTTATCTAAGATTCTAAATGCGCTTGCAGAATGGATCGATGTCTGGCTGTGTCATGCCTCCACTCATCTTCTTTTTGGTAGCATGGTTTCCATTGAATGTCGACGACCCCGTAGCAACTTTCGACATCGAATGTGGTAGGAAAGGACAGAACAGCCGCCTACGCTGGCCCCCAAACAAGATCTTACTCTTGATATTCGAGCAGCATCCAGATATGAGTCAAAGAACCATCTCGAGCCTCGGGAAGCCATGGCGGAAGTTAACTCGCTAGTACTGAGTATCTGAAATTAAAATTGAAATGATTACTCACTTAGTTTACTCTACTTCAAACTACCAATTTATCGCGGAGACAAAGAACGAATAGGAATGAGCTTCGGCTTTTGCATATTCTTCTGATCCAGTAGCTATCCTCACCACACTGTGCACTTGTATGACTATCTTAATTCTCTGAAAATTATTGTCCACGGACCTATCACGTGCTCATTGAACGCGTTCAGGTGAAGTTTGAACTCGAGTAAGTTCAGAACTTGGTAAAGTTACCACTACTAGCAATGACCTCTGGCTTTGCTCCTTCTCGTTTGTATGGTAACTCTACCTTAGGCAAAGGTGTAGTACGATCTGCACAGCCGGAGCCCGTGGATCTTTCGGCGCTACAAAACGCGGGCCGAGTGGTGCAGGAACGTATAACGAAGGATACGACAATCATACCCGACTTGGGCGATACCCTGGCGTCTTGTGCGGCTAATTGACTATTGATTCCAATGTTGCCTGACAGAACTTTTAGCCTCTGGACAGGTTTCGGCGTCTTACACAGTCTATCCCAATGATTATCGTGCGCCATTTCAAAAGAGGAAGTTCGTAGGCATCCCGGAGGATTTGTTTGAGCATTTTAATGGTCAGTCTGTTCGAAATGGTGCATATTGATTGAGCGCTTCATAGGTTGTCCAGCGGTGTCCGGAGTATCACACGTAGGCTTGATGCCTGAGATTGAACGAGCATGGATATCTTTTGACCACAAACTCTTCTTCTGGGATTACGTTGACGGGTTTGTTCTTATATCATTCAAAGTCTTCAATCTTATGGTTATTTCCAGAAATGAAACCAGCTCTTTCTGGGAAGAACGGGAGGATGTCATTGCGGATGTCCGACTGGTCAAACCAAAAAAGGGCATGTTCATCGACGAAATAACGAACCTCTTCGTCGTCACCACTCCTTTATCCATCTTCCTCCTTGGCCTCTCTTTCGAATCACCTAGGGGACAGGGTCGCGCTTTTCGTGATCTCAAGCTTTACGCCACAGATTTGAAACTGAATACAGATGTTGAGATGATCTCTGTAATTGGCACTGAAGAGGGTCGAATCTTCATGTGTGGTGTACAGGATGGATGTCTATACGAATTGCATTATCAGGAGAACGAATCCTGGTTTGGAAAGCGAATTCAAATTATTAACCACTCTGTCAGTGGTGTTCAGAGTCTCCTCCCTCGGTTTACTACTCTCAGTACAGAAGGTGGGTGAGATCAGAGGTTTGTTTATGGTGCGCTGATCAGCTTCCTCAGAAAAAATCACCCTTCTTGCTGTCGACAATAGAAGAAAATGTTTCTATGCGATGACTGCAGATGGCGTCTCCATATACAAAACCAACGGGGAAAGATCTGTTCAACACTTGCAAACGATTGCAAATCTTTTCAAATCGGCCCAGGACAAAGCTGCAGGCCATCCTGCTTTGACGCGCGACAAATTCGAACTTAGATCACTACATGTTATCGACCCCGTAGAATCTCGGTCTGGCATTCAATTTTTTATAATGTCAAATAATGGTGTCCGGCTGTACTTTGGCCCTCAGAATATGCCAAACTACTATGGTCCATCCTCTAGCATTAGCTATACACGACCCATCCAGCTCCTTCATGTCAGATTACCTCCAGCGAATCTGATACATCCAGATGCCTTAAGGCAGCAAACACGACCTACTCCAAGTTTCTATGGAGTCCCTCAATCTCAATCTCAATCTCCACCCCGGCCCTTCCATACTGTGGAATTCCTTTATTCGAATTATTACAGAGGAATGACGGTCGCATCTCATCCAGGCGACAGAGATGGAAACGATTACATTCTTTGCATGTCACCCGATCTTACAAGAATTGGTTCCATCGGTCAGGTAAATCTACCTCCCCAACCTTCTTCTACATCAACACTATCGGAGTCTTATCGCAACGCCCTGAGTGATGGACGGCCAAACCTAACCGAGTACGCAGCGCTGACGTCCATTGCCGGAACAGCTTGGGCTACGGCTCACTTCCTACCGTTGATAGCAGCTGCAGCCACTCCGGATGGTACTGCTCCGTCTACTCTCAACGAACTCGCGACACAATTTGGGGAGGCACCTTGTCAATTCATGTTTTTCACTAATTGTGGGATATCCTTCCTCGTTAAACGACGAGCTGTGGATTTCCTGAGAGCAGATCTTGAAGAACTCCAATCACAGGGCACCATACAACCGCTCATAGAATTCCGTGACAGGTTAATCTTCCTATATCTGAAGTTTTCGTTGCGCTGGAACTGACAATCGTTCCATCGTACAGTTTTGGACGTGATCAAACATGTTGTATGCTTCTTGGGCTCGCATGTGGGAATACCTTCCTCGACTTCCAGGATGAAACAACGTCTAAGACTGGCAATATCTCCATTCCCCGCCCTGACATTACCGCTGTTGCGAAACAGGCGTTTTATGACCTCGGGGAACGACCAACGTGGACAGAAAGGGTCACTTATGGTACAAGTATGATGACCGATCTCTTTGTTCGTACTATTTCAACTTATTCTTCTGTGAAGCAGATAGTCAGGGTGTGGCCGTCTTTAGTGGCCGACGAGAGGGACTAGCGCTTTACTTCTCACGGCTAATCCGCCCGCTTTGGAAAGCAAAGCTTACGCAACCTGGGTAAGAAACGTCTCAGGCTCTTTATATGATTCAGACTCATCATACTTTAGTATCGCGGGACGGCAGAAGTTGTTAGTCGCGGAAAATGTGATCGTTACCATTCAAAAGAACTTGTTCCTTTTGAAGGACTTTTTGGATAAAAATCCTCACCTTTTCCATTCGTCTCCTAGCGAATCATCTAACCGCGTTCCAGTTGCAGAGCAAGAAGCGTGGCGAGTGCGTAAATATTGTCTCTGGAATACAAAGTCGTTTGACTGCTTCCTCAGGCCGAACAAAATTCTGTTTCGGAGATTATTTCCCTCCTCTCAAGGACTATCGAAGCACTTTCTTTCGTTCTACTTTTGAATGACTATATGCTTGGGGATCTTATATCACAGTACGCTTCATAAACGATAATATCATCTCGTGAAGTTAACGACCTCCCTAGATGTGATCCTGAAATCCAGAAACTCACTTCTATGCAAAGTTTTGAGACCCTTATAACAAGTCAAGATGGCATGACCATCTCTCGGGCTCTGGTCAATGTGATCATCGATCAGCAAATCGGTCAACAAATCAGCGTCAGTTTATTTGCGGTTTATGAGGTGGTAAAGGACTCATCGCTTCATTTAGGTCGATACGATTAGCGAAATCTTACAACACAGATGTGGTTCGTTCTGCAGCACTGATGATGTGATGCTCTATAAGGTCATTCTTGTTCTTGATTTACCCATACATCTGAGGCGATCTCGCCCTAGGCCAAAGAAAATGTCCGAAAAGCTGTCCAGTCAAGAAATCCTCTTGAAAGGCAAAATTGGCTAGCAGAATCTTTACGGTACATTTCTGTTATCTTGATGCTATTATTCCTCACTCATCGTGACTTATAGGTTATTTGCAAAGGGTGCTCGAATTTTAGAGTTTGAGAAGCTTAGAGAGATTTGTGGAGATTACCAACAGCTTGACTTTGCAAGAGGTACTCCGGTTCAAGTAGCCAGTCTAATTCCGGGCTCACTCGTGTGATTCAGGTGCTGTTGAATTGCCTCTCACGTGTGCGCAAACATTAGACCCGGATAACATCGGCCTCGAAGCTTGGCATGCTGGCCTGCCAGCAGGTGATTCGCGTACGACATATACACAAAAACGACTCCAGTGTTATGATCTGGTTCTTGATTCTCTTACCGTATTTGAGAACAAGTGCAACACCAACAAGGCGCTGGAGAGACAAGACGCCTTGTATCAACAAGGTGATCCAGAAGCTGCTAGGAGCCATGCATATGAACTTGCTTTCGCGAGCGAGGATGAAATCTTCCATTCGACGTTGTATGACTGGCTCATCAATCGTGGACTTGCTGATGATCTTTTGGAGGTGTGGAAGTTTCTCCTTCAGAAATACTGGTCTGACTTTCTTTATCTAGATGCGTCCTACGTTCCTGGAAGCCCATTTGAAGCGGGAGCCTATCACTGTGCAAAAATTCCAGCTCTTGTGGCAATTCTACGTGAAAAATGGCCAGTCTTTGCGAGCCGCTGAAATTCTGGCTACCTTGGCAGAATCTACCCAGTGAGTCCCAATGTCTTACCTTTTACATGGAACTGATTTCATTGTTGTAGATTTGACTTGGAGCTGCCTGCTAGGTTAGAATATCTAACTCTTGCTGTTGGGAATGCAAAATCTCATCCAATATCTGCCACGGGACACCATGAAACTGCTATTGCCTTCCTTACGGATCTTGAAGAAAAGGTCGACGTTGCGCAAGTGCAATTGGAAATATATAATGTCCTTTTTCCTCATGTCAACGATGCGCCCGAAGTCGGTGCACGAATAAATTTATTATCCAAACAACTCTTCACAATGACAGATGTAAGTGTGATCTAGACATATAGGATATTCATTCAAATAACGTTTGCAGCTATACACACTATATGCCATCCCTTTCGACCTCGTCGATATGAAACTTCTCTGTCTCCGCGTTTCTGAACACCGCGACGAAAGCATCGTACGACCAATCTGGAACCAAATCTTTGATGAAAGTAATGACTCTTTCCCTATTTTTCTAAATTTTGGCCCATATTTTCTCTAGTTCTCAGAGAGGACGCAGATCCTGCTACAACAGCAGATCTCATTCTCGGAAGAGTCGTACCTCTTGGAAAGCGCTTTTACCCTTCCGAAAGCGCCTTCCCTCTCCGTAAGTCATACTTCTGGATATGCTTTTGTCATACAACTGAGCTCGAAAAATAGGATTTATTGCCACACTGCTTGTTCGGTTCACACTTGCGAACAAGAATGTCGTAGCCTTTGGTTGGGCCCCACGAATATTGATTGAATGTGGGGTTCCTCATACAGACGTTTGGGATGTGTTCCATGAGATGTATGAGTCCCAGGTCAGCCTAACGTATACCAGTGTATGCAGACGTTGAGCCCTTTTCCAGGTCCCTCCCTTCAATGACCAGGCCAATGTACAAATCATCTCTTCGGACATAGCGGTCCTTATATCAGATTGGTTAAAAGAAGCCAGTCGACCACAGTCATCGGCACGAAGCGAATTCCCCGTTGGCCGAATTGACCGGTCAATAGATCAATACCTGAAGGAATTAGAGGCCGGACGTGCAGAGACTCGATCTCTGTACGAGAGTATAAAACGCGATTTGAGGCGGCAGTGGTAGTGAACATCAGACTCTGTTCCCGGCGGTTGGGTAGGATACAAGGTACTTGGGGGAGATAAATCACATTAAGCCATACATATTATCTACTCGTCTATTCTTGAGACATATCCTTGTTAACCTGCAGGAGAGTGAGCAATATCGACATTGACCAGGGATGGTAAAGGACTGACCTCTGGGTTGAAGAAGAGGCTGTTCATGCCCCAAGGGTAAGGCTTGCTCCTCCTGTTCATGTGTTCATACGCAGGAATCTCAGGGAGTTGGCCGTCATTCTCAGCCCGGAGATGATCAAGATGGTGTTTATGCTCCATTTCAGAGTTGTAAACCCAGGCAACGCAGACCCCGACTAGAAAAGGTCAGAACCCCTGACATTCCAACACAGGATAAACGCACTGGCGGGAAGACAGACGAAGTAACTGGGCTTGATCAACAAACGCCCTTGCCTGTGCAGCAAAGTTAAGCAAAACACACCTTATTTTACGCCAAAGGTCGGTGGTTTCTACATATGTGGATCAGTAAGAGAGACTATGAATAAATGAAACATAGAGACCAAAAGCGTGGTGCTCAACAGCCTGGCGCTCAGCGGCATAAGAGGCTCTCGCAGAAGTAGACGTGTAAGAGCGGACCTGACAAGCAGGACGGCGAACGGCGCGCAGAGCGTTTCGAGCAAGGAGGGACATGAGATTGGATAGACTGGGGTGCGCGCGATTGACCGAAAGGGAAATTTCGGAGTTTCGCGTTGCACAAGATTGGCTTTATTTGAGATTCCCGCCGTAGACAAGCTCTGAGGACGCGTCACCTAGACTGACGTGAACCCCGTGCGCTCTTTTGTCCTTTCCATGGTTGTCCGTTCCCAGTCTTCCGCCGCTGGTGTTCTTGCCCTACTCTACGAACCAGATCCTCTTTTCAAGCAGCATGCCCTCAATATACTCAACCCTTTGGTTCCCCAGTTTTGGGCCGAGATCTCAGAGCACATTGCTCTAATGTGGGTAATTATCGTGCTGTAACGTCATATACTAACACATACAACAGAGAATCCCTATACGAATCCGAAGAGATTTCTAAGGAAGCCCGCCACTCTGCTGCGCTCTTGGCTAGCAAGGTCTATTATTTCTTGGGTGAATATGAAGAAGCTCTATCCTTTGCCCTTGGAGCTGGAGACGCGTTCGCTCAGGAAGCCCAGACTTACGGATCTGAAGAGTTTGTAGAAACTGTGATTTGTGCGTCTGATAGGCTCCGTTTGTCAGGGTCATCTCTCACTCCTTCCCCAGCAAAAGCAATCGACCGCTATATTGACGCTCGTTCAGAGGAGCGGGATGGCACTATTGACAAAATTGACCAGCGTCTTCAAGACATCATCAAAACTATCTTCGATCGCTGCATAGCTGAGAAGGAGTACAAGCAGGTCAGTCACTCGTTTACCTTCATTTCATCTTCATGACATTTTGCACGCTAGGCAATTGGGATTGCGCTCGAATCGCGTCGTCTTGATATCATATCACTGATCTACAATCATACTCAAGATACATCACTGCTTTCTTATGCTATGGAAGCTGTACTTGACGCAGGGTTCCCGTTGTCCTACCGCGACCAAGTCCTTCAATTCCTTTACCCTCTGTTCCCCTCACCTACAACTGGAGACGGATCTCCATATATCCTCTCCATCACACGTCTCCTGATCACTTTGAACAACCCTTCGTTGACAGTGCCCTTGTTGGTATCGTTGGCTCCAAAACGGCCGTTATTAGCATATCAATTTGCCTTTGATTTGGTGGAAGGTGGTGCTCAAGATTTCTTAGAGGGTGTGCGTCATAATTTGCCTGAGGGAGATGAGGTATGAACGCGTGACTATTGTATTTGCCGTCACTGAGGTGTGCTCCAGGAGACGAAGCCTACATTCGACAAGCTCCGAAATATCCTCACGGGACAGGAATCAGTCAAATTATATCTTGAATTCCTTAAACGCAATAACCATGTAGATCTTGTGATTCTGAAGAACACAAAGGTAGAATCTCATTATATGCTATCATTGAAAGCAGAGTAAACAATCCTTCAAAGGACGTTTTGGAACCCCGTTCATCCATTTATCATACTGCCCTGACATTGCAAAATGCCTTCATGCATGCCGGCACGACCTCTGATGTCTTCCTACGCGAGAATCTCGAGTGGCTGGGACTTGCATCTAATTGGTCCAAATTTTCGGCTACTGCAGGGCTTGGTGTCATTCACAAAGGTTACTTTGAACAAGGCATGACAATTCTCGGCCCATACCTTCCTCAAAATGGCGGTGAAAGTGGTGTTCAAGGTGCTGCATATTCTGAAGGTGGTGCGTTATATGCATTGGGCTTGATAAATGCTGGCTGTGGCAGCTCCGTCATAACATATCTTCGGGACACCTTGAAGACGTCTCAAGGAGAAATTGTGCAGCATGGAGCTGCTTTGGGCCTTGGGGTAGCAGGCATGGGCTCGAGTAGTCTCGAGGCGTTTGAAGACCTCAAGAATGTTCTCTTCATGGATTCAGCCGTTGCTGGCGAGGCGTCTGGTTACTCAATGGGCTTGATCATGCTAGGCACGGCGGCAGCAGAACCTGTCAAG
>JABFYK010058224.1:0-53770 GCA_018849495.1 Termitomyces sp. T123_Mx157 | reverse complement strand
CCTTGACCCTTGCTTGACTCTAACCTGCATTAGTGCCCATTAGACTCTTGCTTGTCTCTCTGCACTTGGCCTTGTGGAATAGGAGTATTCCACATTGTTGAGCATGCCCTTACATTGTCCAGCTCCTAGCAGCCCAGGATGTGTCAGAAACCCCCTCTCCAGATGCCCTTCTACCTACTCTGCCCACTGAGGTTGTCCAGGAGACAGAGGTTGCATTGGCAGAGCCAGAGGAGGATTTTTAAAGAGGCAAGAAATGACCTATAGGCCCCCATTGCCTAGTGCTAATTGTTTCACTTCCCTGTCCATAGAATCAAATATATCTGTTGCTGCCATTGATACTATGCCCAAAACAATAAGCCCCTCCTCAGACATACCAAGCCCTCTCCCAGCTAAAGCCTCAGCTGGGAATACCCCTCCTAGCCCATGCCCTTAGATTCCTGCATGGGAACATCATCTTCCCCATCATTACATTGTTGCTTCCACCCCTTCTGTCAACTCCTTGAAGCTACAAGTGGAAATTGAGACAACTGACACCTAGCAGATCCAAAGTGTTGTTGCCCTGCTTGACAGTGAAGCAACAGGCCTCTTCCTTGACACTGACTATGTGCAACAACAACATCATCTCACTACCTGCCCTCTCTCTTGTCCAATTCTTGTATACAACATTGATGGCACACTCAATGAAGCTGGCTCTATTCACTCTGTAGTGGATCTGGTGCTTTGTTATCAGAACTACTCAGAACATGCCACTTTTGCTGTCACTAGTTTAGAGAAGCAAGACATGATCTTAGGGTTTACCTGGTTACATAACCCTGAGATTGACTGGATTAAGGGCAAGGTGAAAATGAGCCATTGTCCCCATTGCTGCCTAACCTGTGCAGAGGAGGCCTACAAGGAGCATAGAGCAAAGGTCCATGAGCATGCTGTCATATGTGCTTGTCACACAGGGCATCTCCCCTTTGCTGATCTTTTGAATCCCCTCCCCTCTGGCATTTCCTCATAGAGAGGCTCTCTACAAGGATGTCCAAGGTGCTGGGTGTGAACTTCAGGAGGAAGATGGATGTGAAGAGGACTTTGCTGGCACTCCAGACCCTTGAGGTAGGTGATAGGATCTATGCCACAATGCTCTGCCCTCCTCCTACAGTAGCAGAGATCAGGGCTAGTCAGACAACTTCTCAACAACTAGCTTAGGTGTTTGCAGCAAATTCCCAGCCCAAACCCTTTTGTAGCACAGTTTCTCATCATCTACATGACTTTGAGGATGTATTCTCCAAGGCATCATTTGATTCACTCCCAGAGCACAAGCAATAGAACCATGCCATTGAGCTAATACCTGATGCCCAACCATCCAGTTGCAAAGTCTATCCACTTGTACCCCATGAGCAGGATGAACTGGATGTGTTCTTGCAGGAGAACCTTAGCTCTGGCAAGATACAACCCTCTAAGTCTCCAATGGCTTCCCTAGTCTTCTTCATTAAGAAGGATGGGTCTCTTTGTCTGGTTCAGGATTATCAAGTCCTGAATGTGATGATGGTAAAGAATTGCTATCCCCTGCCACTCATCTCTGAACTTGTCAACAACCTTTGAGGTGCACAATACTTCACTAAGTTGGATGTCTGTTGGGGCTACAACAATGTGCCCATCAAGGAAGGAGATGAGTGGAAGGCAGTATTCAGAACCAATTGTGGACTCTTTGAACCTCTAGTAATGTTCTTTGGTCTCACTAATAGTCTGGCCACTTTCCAGACAATGATGAATGATATCTTCCATGATCTGATTATGGAGGGTGTTGTTTGTGTGTATCTTGACAATATCCTCATCTACACCTGAGATGTCACATGCTTATTGAGAGAAACAGATGTTATAACTTGTACTTGTCAAGAAATATCAATACAAGCTAATCCAAGAAATCACTGATTTTGACATCCGAGCCCATCAAACGTGTTCCGATGTAGTTCTGAAAAGGAACATTTGACAGATGAACTCAGATACTCAATGGCTTTGAAGTAACCGTGAGATCCTAAAAGTCAGCAAGATCTAACCAGTTTCTGGAGAGTTGTATAGAGAAACAGCCCTATCTATTCCTATCGGAGCTTCAAAGCTTCAAAATACATGTGGAATCGATGTGTCCCCAGTTACAATATATTGGGCTTTGAAGTGTCGTGGATTTACAAGGAAACGGATGAATACTTCTGTAGTTCTTTGTCAATTACTATATCTCATATAACATTATATAACTTGGATGGAGACAATATACCCAGAAATCGTCAAGTCCCTTATTCACGACGACCCTCAGTCTCTTGTAATGCCTGCCACCACAATGCCGAAGCGGACTGCATACCTTGTGGTGAATGTAGGGTTACGTGATCCGGTTATCATCATCCCGGATAAGAGTATATTGAGCCGCCCCCTATTATGCAACTTCCGTCAGTCTCCGCCCTCCACATGGGTAAATGGCCCCATATGGGTTTCACATGGGAATACTTCGATTTGGAAGGACACCAACTAGTCTCGTAAGTAATGAAACAACGATAAGGTTTGTACGGCTTATGGATTAGGTGAGACAAGTCGGAGCTTTGGTGAAGCTCAAGTTCAAAATGGTGCAAAGTATAGTATTGTAAAAAGCCTATGCATATGACTTGCTCCAATGGACCCATAGAATCACTTCGCTTGGCTTACCAGTTCAATTGTTAACCCGTATCAAGAAACTTAGGAACGACGGCTGATAAGAACGAAGAAACTTCATCCATATATATTATAAACGTACACCCAGGCAGACCCAGGTGTATTGGCATACATTTAGCGGTCCATTCCCCTCATCCACTCCTCTGTAGTCACCAGTCACCTATGGCTCTTGATGGCGACCTCGAGTCTTCTTCTGCTGTTTCAGTTATTCGGCGTGGTCAAGATGTTGTGAAGCGCTCCACTGAGTCTTTGTCAAAAGAGAAGTTGGACTATACTGATGAAAAACCCGAATACCTAGAGGTCGAAGCACTTAAAGAGAAGTCCGGATTGTTGAATCAGATTGGCAGCAAAGTTCAGACCTTCATCTTGCCTGCTCTCGCGCTCCTCATTCTGGCATGGTGGATCAGTGCGACGGTACTCAAAGCCACACGACATCGATGGTAGGCCAATATTTTTAGACACATCTAGGTCAATTGACAAGTGTTCTTAACCAGGATTGTCCAAACAATTTTTGCCTGGGCGTTCATTTTGTGCGCATAGGTCACCAGCTCAGTGACTAACTGATATTTGACCTTGGACAGAATCATTGCCTTCCGTTACATTCCTAATTCCGTAGTCACGCGACCGGTCGAAGCAATCTGGATTCCTTTCGTTCAGACACCCTGGTATACGCTTTCCTACCGAGCTCGATTGGCAATTGGTTGGCTCTGCCTCCTCACTATTGTATTTGGTTCTGCGTTCGGGTTCAAAGTCGAAAACGTCGTTACTTCCTTCTGAATCTTGATTCACGCTGACGAACCTATAGGGAACAACTTACGGTGACCGGGCCATCTCTGTTCTCGGACTTGCCGTCTTTCAATTTTGCTTTTGGTTGACATCTGCGAAACGAAGAGATATACCATGGTTTGCTAAAGTTTTTTCTGACTCGAGTTTCAACTCTAACTTACTTTAGGCCAACTGTCGTTGTTGGCCTCTTCTTGCAGCAAGTCATTGCTCTCTTTGTTCTCAAATCAAGAGCTGGATTCGACATTTTCAATTGGATCGCAACTCTTGCCGCCGATTTCTTGTCTCAAGGAACAGTTGGTGCAGCATTCTTTTTTGATGCTGAAATTATTACAAAGCATTGGTTCTTCGTCAACACGGTAAGTCTTCCAGAGGATTATAATCTATACGAACCTCATGCGCGCAGCTTGCATCTATCATTTTCTTCGTCGCGTTTGTACAGATGATGTACTACCTTGGTGTGATGCAATGGGTGATCAAACACTTGTATGTATTCTACCGTGCCATTTGTCGTGCGACCTTTGAATCTCCCCCGAGCGCGTGGTTGTTCTTCAAGCTTCTCAACGTTTCAGGCGCTGAAGCGGTGGTTGCAGCAGCATCTCCCTTCATTGGACAAGGTTTGCTCTTTTTCTCGACATGTTGAACACTGACTGGATTTATCTTCTTCAGGAGAGTCTGCTTGTCTGGTTCGCCCTTATGTCGACTGTTAGTTGTTGTCATGTTCCGCCATTTACCAAGTTGCTGAACTTTTCTTTTCTAGTGATGACAAAATCTGAACTGCGTGGGTTCATAGAATTCATGGTAGCAAAAGGTTATTTCACTGACCTGTACATACAGATGTTACGATGACATCCGGGTTTTCGACAATCGCTGGCTCCGTGCTCGTCGCTTACATTAATTTGGGAGTTCCCCCTCAAAACCTGATCACCTCCTCTGTAATGAGTATCCCTGCCTCTATTTCCATTAGCAAAATTCGTCTACCAGAGACGGAAGAACCCGTCACTCGTGGACATGTCACTGTGGATCGTGGCGAGGACTCGGAAGACAAACCCGTATGTCGGACCTATCAATGGGCTTTCCTGATCTCATGTATTTCATCGCAAGGCAAACGCTCTCCATGCCTTCTCTCGGGGCGCTGTTTTTGGTCTCATTGTTGCCGGCCAGATTCTGTGAGACATTACGCCCTCACATCACTTTCTGCCTGACACCCCCATTTTCAGTACCAATGTTTTGACTGTCTTGTCACTTGTTGCAACGTACGTCCATCGGACACGAATACAGCGAGGTACTGATTATATGTCATTATATAGGATCAATGGTCTACTTACTTGGATAGGCCGTGGTTTTGGCATTCACCACCTTACCCTGGATCTCATCATTGGCTACATTTTCTATCCTGTAACTTTCTTTCTCAGTGTTCCCCGTGCCGAAATTTTAGATGTATCTCAGCTCTTCGCTACGAAACTCGTTGCCAATGAGTTCGCTGCATACACAAAACTTCAGGCTATCATGCAGTCCAACCCGCTCTCCCCCCGTGCATACACTATCGCTTCTTACGGTCTATGTGGTTTTGCCAATCTCGGCTCGTTGGGTATCCAGATTGGTGTCCTTAGTGCTCTTGCACCATCCCGCGGCAGGGTTATCGCTCGAATTGCTTTGTCTGCCATGGTATGCGGGTTCTTATCGACGCTTCAGACAGCCGGTATTGCGTATGTTTCTCTCCTTCTGATCTGATGCGAATGGCTCATTGTCTATTTCACAGCGGCATGCTGGTTTGAATGCTTGGGTTATAATCGTTTATAATTGTTCCTCTCTTTTTGCTGACTTTTCTATTCGTGAGAATACATAGATACATGACATTGTCCGATATGCTAAGTCCGCACACGTACATCAAGCAGATCAGAAACGATCAGAAACTAGACTTTGAGGGCTTTGACCGCTTTTCCAGAGACAATCGCCAACCATTCCCCGGTGACAGTCAACTGACCGGTATGCGTAGCCATACCCTGTATTTGAGGAGACCATGCCAGACTAGTTACTTGGCTAGATGCTGTATAAGCCATAACAGGTTCCGTGACTATCCGCTTCTTAGCATCGGGTCTGGGTGAGTTCAGACGGGAACTCGCACTCCGCGGCGATGCTCCCTGCGTGGCAGTGTTGAAGCTTGCAAGATCCCATAGGAGGACCTGACAATCATCTCCTGCATAAAGAAATCAATCACAACTGAATACTTATGGAAATATTATGTACGGTACCAGCTGTTGCGAGCAAGGGCTGTTCAGTTGGTCCCCACGCAAAAGCGTTGATTGGTGCGTGGTGCGCCCTTAGCTCCATGACTGGTTGGCCGGGACTTCGCATGTCAAGAATTTGAATGTCATTCCCGTCCATGTGGAAGGTTGACATATAGTTTGAATCGGAGGGGTTGAATCCTATTCTCAGTAGAGGCGATGTGGGCGGACGTGCAGATGCTGAAGGCGATGTGGAGGGTGGAGGTACATGCTTAGGTGTTGGCGTTTCGTAAAGGATGGTCGAATGCTCTAGGCTGCGAAGGTCGAATGCACGCAGGCTCCCGTCCGCTCCGACAGAAACGAAGATATCAGTGGAGCCTGGAAGCCATGCCACGTCATATACCTCTCGGTCGTGTGCGATAAGTTGAGTGATGGCCGTTGATGTTTCGATATTCCAAACGGTGCAAGTCGTGTCGATAGAGGAAGTGACTATAAGGCTAGGAGCTTTCTCATTCCATGAAAAGTTGGTCAATGGTGCTCCAAGAGATTGCGACTGGACTTTGGATTGCTGCAAAGGAATAGGCGATCAGAGTCTTCAATGATGCTCAAGTTAAAAGGGCTTACACCGGAAAGCGCGGTCTTTGTTGTGAGCGTATGTCCTGAGTTGCTAGACTGCCGGCCTACATAACTCGAATTGGAAGGAGGTACATCGCTATTATATTCGTAAACACGAAGAGCGTCTCCCGTTGCGGCCAGTAACTCTGTTGACGACGAATTCTGTCCCCAGCCATGGACAGAAGTAGGTTGCCACTGTAAGTTCGTCGCAGGATAGCCGTGGGCTGTCTCACAAAGTGTCACAAAATCTGGGTAATCTGTGTAATCATCTTCTACGAGAACCCTTTCATCTTGAAGCCCAATCACAGCGATACGATTGTTAAAGCCTTCAAGAAGTGAGGCGATGCCGAGACGAAATGCCGATCGAGGTCGCTGTCCAGATGCTGATGATTTGGACCAGTCCAAACAGTGAACAGGCCCTTCAATTTGCGTGAGTCATGATCGTCAGTGACATTCACTTAACAGGCTCACAGGGGGCTTCATACTGAAGGAGAGTAGTCTGACCTTGCATTCGGTTGTCACTAAAGTATGAAGATCCAGATTAGGCAATAACGGATCGAGAGCACAGTTGATCAATCATCAGAATACCTCTCTTCCGCATTGAAAAATCTACTATATGACTGTATTATTGTATGATACACCTCCACCGTCGTTCGTGCATCTATCGTGGATATACAAGATAAATCTTGGACTTTGATGTATACCTTGATGTTGCGAGGTCCAACTCGGAAGCCTTTGAGGCATGCTGATGAATCAAGACATGCACACTGGTGTGATCTGGACAGGATCGTTCATTAGCATCTTGGTAAGTTCCCCCCTAAGGAGTGTGATTTCATTTCGGACAGCAACAAAAAATTCCAGAAAATCATATGTTTACTATTCTGAAAAGGTGATACTTAAAACCTTAGTTCACTTCCACCCTGAATACTATCCAAAAGCACCTTGAATCATTTTCTCAGCGAGTTGATGAGACTGATATGATGAATAGCACTTACCTTGTGGCGTGAAAGAGCCAAAGAGGCGAGGAAAGGTTATTGCGACGGCAAAATTAAGTACTAGAGCGATAAGCAAGAAAGCGGAGGCTGAGAAGGACATGCGTACATATGGGGCTGGATTGACCAGCCCCAGCAGTCATTGATTGCGAGTTGAACTTCTAGACGATACCGAATTGAGGGTTGGCGGCGTTGATGATGGATTCATCCATCTCATTGCATAAGACGGGAACTATACTTTATCTGAATCCGATGGAGCATATTTATTCCGGATAGGAGCACCTAAGGCAATGCGGTTGATCTAGAAGAGCATGAAAGAAAGTGTCGACTATACCTGAACAGAGGATGACCAGATAGTAGAACATCCTCGGGTAATCCCATTTGTGGAAACAATTCACTACGTAGCACTTCTTTGGCCTCCGTGAGCAGAGGAAGCGACCTAGAAGCCAGAGGATCTGAGCTATATGAGGGTACCCTTGAGGAACACGTCAGATAAATAGTCTATATCATGAGACTCAGATTGTTCTCCATCTGCAATTAGTTCAATTCATGAGACAAGTCGACAAGAGGATTGGTTCATTTTTGATTATTGGAAGGCGGTTGACTGGAAGCTCGGTCCAGTGAAGGAATGACCTGAATTCAGTCTTCCGGGCGATCTCTTTGTCGTTTGACCAACCAATACAGGAGGATAGAGGATGGTGGTGGAAGAAAAAACTAAGCACACCTTACCTTGCCAAATGGATTTTAAGTCAAGTAATTTATGTCTATGAAGATAGATCAATCGCAATCGGGACTTCGATGGATATATTCCTTTTTGCTGTGTCAGAGGCATTTGGCTCTTACCTCTGGACGGCTTGTCTGCCGGGTTGTCTAGACTTGAAACATAGGCAGTGTATATGCTGCCCGTGCGCTTCCCTGCTCAAGGAAATTGTAGATGCGGCGAAAAACCGCATTGACAGTTGTATCGCGACTTGATTGCGGCTTCTCCCTTTCCACGATCCCTGGACCGATTCAATCGATCAGAGTCTTGTCATGTATTCTGAGTCTGGCATCTTTGGGTGATCATACTGTGGGCCGTCATGTGTTCTCGGCGCAAAGCTGTAATGTGTGCTACCTACAATTTGGGAGAGACTGTCCCGCACTTTGATGAAATCCAAGGGCCTGACATACACCACACATCATGATCTGTTCAACCCTTACTTGACACGCAAATTCACCAATAAATATACAAATTGAGGATCCCAAGGAGTTATGTACTACAGTGTAGAGGATGACTAAGTGCGTCTTTTGAATGTATATACAGAGCGCGAGTTATGATAGAGCATGGGTTTACGTTGCATTTACACGTTACCCAATAGCGGGGCAATTTTGACCGGAGTACAGATAGAAAGGGCATGCGGAGCGAAGGCGAACAACGAGTGCGAGGTCGAGGGTGTCGCCAAGGTAATGAGGATAGGGTGAGGTCGAAGGATGATGAGCAGTGAAATGAATCGAGACGTTGAAACCAAATAACCGAACGCTTCAAGAGCCGAACGCGCAACGAAAACCGGAACTAAAAATTAAAGAAAAAATAATAAGGAGTAAAAAATCAGCAATAAAGAAAAACACAGTGCAAGAGGGTCGACGTCGAGAAAGATCATAGGGGAGGGTTGTATTGAGACAGCGCGCAATCCAGAAAGTGAGCTAGATGGATTTAATCGCTTTCAACCATTGAGATAGCGCCGCACTGTTCGCAAAAGCTCCACATTGTTCTTTGGCCGTTGAGTCCAGGAGCACAGGCGATACGAAGCTTGGGCACTTGAGAACATCCGGTACTAGTAACACGAATAGACTAGGTCAACACAGTGCAATGAAACAAGGCGTAGTGGCCTCCGAAGCCAGAACCTACCCATGATGGGCGAACGAGCTTGAAGGCTGAAGCAAACCAACAGGTGGCGTCGGAGAGGATTTAATGGCGTAATGAGAATTAGGATCAACCGACCCCTCGGAGTTGAAGAATGGTAGCGGGTAGAGGTCGAATGCTGGATAGACAGCTGAATACCTATCAGAGGACGCCAAACGAATCGAACTTAGGACGCACAGGAATTCGAAAGAGGAGAGTTGAATTCGTCGGACGATGTCGAGCTCACATTTGAAGAAAGACGCGTATGATGACCCTCAGAATAGAGAGGCTCAGCATCGCACATTAGCACATCAGTGTCACAATCAGAGTTTGGGAAGGGAATCATTTTGAGTTGCTTTGCGCTCTAAGGGCAAGTTAACGTTAGCGACATCTTGAGTGGACAACGCGCATACCGTGTGCGGGGCATCGTCAGACTCGACATCGAATTTTCTTTTCATAGCTATGATCGAGGGATGGAGTAGTCTATAAGGAGAGGGATAAGTCGTGGGGTGCGGAAAAGGATAGGGTTAAGGAACAAGTCTTCTGGGAGGGAACTTATACGCTAGGCTGTTGACACCTATTTATTTGAGTAATGTGGGAAATCAATATTCGGGAAACGCGATTTCTGGCAAGTGCCGGATGTTGCCGAAGGTTAATTGGGCGGACCGAACGTCGGAATGTGACAGTGTCTTACACCTTTCGCACGCACTGGTCACGCTTCGCAGACAACCATCATGGACGATGTCAACATCCCAGATCTCCTCGCTCCAGTCCTCTCCTATCTCTCCGACACTCTCCCTCCACCTCTCTATTCTTTCGCTATCAATGCCCTGTCCCACATCCTCGCCTTGTGCTCTGCGACTGTCGATCTCATCTCCTTCCTCATCTCGAGAAATCCGCTCGAATGGGACCTGCAAACTCTACTTCCACCGCTCATCACCCTTTTCGCAGCATATTTTGCTCTCCTCAGCTTCTATCGCACAACAACTTGGATGCTCAGAACGAGCATCTTCTTCATCAAGTGGGGTACTCTCTTTGGCATCCTCATTGCTGGCACAGTATGGTTCATGGGCAATGAAAGCACTTTGGGGAGATATGGCGGGGTGGTATCTACTCTCGGAAGCTTGATCTTTAACATCATGAGTGGCCCGGGGCAGAAATCTGCTCGCCACTCGCGGTCAGATTCACGTACACAAACATCACGCACACAAAGATCCGAAAAGCGAAAGCCGAAGGCCTGGGATTCCTTCGAGCGTCATCGGGAATGGCAGCACGACCAAATGCAGCAGGACGGGGCCGCTACTGATGCACAGAAAGTCATTAACGATATCATTGGTAGTGCTGGCGAATTCGTGAGGGAAAATGGTTGGTGGAGTGTGATGAAGGGTATCGTGGAAGGATCATCAGAGACGGGTCGTTCAAGTGATGGGCAGACAGCAAAACAATCTTCTCGTGATTCACAGTTAACAATGAAAGCCCGTCGTTCACGTTCACGATAGCAAAGTTGTTGTGTAATTTCCTGTTCACTGGTCGCTGTATTTTTAATTTAAAACACTTAGTCCCAAGCGCTCGCAAGCAGTTCAGTAAATTTCCAAAGCTCTATCAGTCTATACATCAAGAAGATAGTTTGTTCGCCTCCT
Source organism: Termitomyces sp. T123_Mx157 (assembly GCA_018849495.1). Lineage (NCBI taxonomy): Eukaryota > Fungi > Basidiomycota > Agaricomycetes > Agaricales > Lyophyllaceae > Termitomyces > Termitomyces sp. T123_Mx157. Next base: position 42,945 of record JABFYK010058224.1, on the reverse strand, counting down.
CTGAATGATTCATACGATGACTAAGTAGACTTGCGTGTTGAGCGGATTCACAAGCAAATTAGAAAGCAACTTACTGTGCGATACGACCCAATTGTGTGATTCCTGACATTCCGACGAAAAAGTTGACCTGGGCAATCAGTGCCTGAGACTAGTACTTCATACATAAATCGCAAAAACCTACGGCTGCCAGACTGTAGTTGACGGGGGTAATGACGAGAGAGTACCGTACCCAAATCATCCCTGTAGCAGCAAGAGCTAAAGAGAAGAATCTTGATGAGTCAGTTTAGCGGGGCAGGCGATTAAAATGCACACCCAAGTTTTGAGAGACACTAAGCTTTTCAGCAGGCCTCGACAAATCTTTGAGGCCAGCAGCAACAAGACACCATTTCATAAGTGGGGCCCAGAAGAACACGGTTTTGGGTCCTGAACATCGATGTCATGGTTAGGCTCAACATGAGGGGATTGGCGCTATCCTCCGTACCCGCCGGATGGTTCATAAAAGCCTGGAATTTTGAAGCACCTGCTGAAGTGGCTGCACCGGACATAATGGGGATGGACGAGGCAAGGTAACAGTCTGGTGGTCACGAAGAGTCACGATCGGACAACAAACATTCCACTTCGGCGGCGTCCAGACTCGAGTTTGGAAATTTTGATAGGTGGAGCTTGTACCATCCTCGCCCTTTTTTGTCCTTGACTATCTTGGAACACTTCGTCGGCACTAGTACCCTCAAGACGTTATCATTGTCACTCAAGCTTCCACGAATGACCATCGCGACTAAGCACTTGAAAGGCTCGATAATCTTCAGCTCCCTCATGTTGGCGAGGAAGGGTCACGACACATAATCTTATTTGTTTCTTGGCTACATGTGAAAAGCCTAACCTACACACAAGACGTGATTGCAGTGCCAAAGTCCAAACGTTTCATGGTGCCTCTGGTCATTCACGAAGTCTATCGAGACTCCATCGATCAAACCTCATCGATAGTTCCCGCAGTATCTATATAAACAATCGATACAGACTGATGGAAACGCAACCCTCTTGAGTGTTTGTACTATCATGACGCGCTACTGGGAACCAGGGATGTACTATGGATCAGGAGATGTCGTTACTTTCGAGGGTACATCCCACATGTATATTCGCTGTCCTTCATTACACCCTGATAGCCTCCTCAAGGTGCTAACTACAGGATAATTCAGCCTCATCGCTCGCAGGTGCGCTGACAACTCGGTTTTTTCTACACTGCTGCTGATGATAGGTAGTCTGACTGGACTCCACCTGTCACCCCAGCATTATGGGGCCGAATTCCAGATGACGATCATTATGAACATTCGGTTCATCAGCAGTCAGTGCAATACACTCAGCAACCTCCGATCTGTCAGCCACATGATAGTGGTGCTCAGTTTCAGCAAGGAGGTTGATTTGTTTCCCCCCGTTTGTTGATCTCTGCTGATCTGTCCAAGAGTATAAGCATGACGAGAAACCAGTGGATGAACCGCACAAGGAGCACCATTGGTACGAGGATAAGGGAAGGCTTGGACTTGCAGCAGTATGTATATGAGAAATAATGCCTCTGTGTTGTGTTCGCAACTGATTGATCCCAGATCGGCGGTGGTGTCGCCGCGGCCGTTTTAGGTGGAGGCATTCATCACCTTGTCAAGAAACATGAGGAGAAGGAGGATGAGGTTTGCCGTATTCCTTTAACTGTGCTGGTATAATCTAAGATTCCCGCAGGAAGAAGGCCGTATCAAATGGATCAATGAAGCCAGGGCTTGTACAGAAAAGTTCTATAGAGACGGTCCGAGGAGCCCAGCGACCTGGCTCCTGGCGCAAGGAAAAGATTTCCCTCCGCGCGCGATTGAGGTTGGGAGGGACAATTCTTCGCCCCTCTTCATAAGCAGAGTCTATTACGATGTCAATATCTCCACAACTGGACTTTTTTAATTCCCTCAGCTGATTGATTGTTTCTCCATAGGGTGGCAAACGTACGTACGGAAGTCATTGATACTAGTACTGATACGGATAAAACGTGTAGAGATCGGCGCGGCGTCCGGAGACTTAGAGAAAGGGGCTGTTATTGGGTATCAACACAAGGAACACCATGTAGGCTTTGCTTCGGATGATAGAGTTTTTTTCACCTGACTGAGCCTCCTGTACAGCGGGATATCTACGAGATCCTCGTCGGTGATATGCGTGGCCTACGTTGGGAGCCAGCTCGCGGCAAGCTCCGTGTAAATGAACTCGGCTTCAGAACCGTCGAGGGTGGTCACGAAAACGATGGATCTCCGTTATATATCATTAGAGCCCACTATAAGAAAGGATATTATCCGGGAAAAGCCAGCGCGACGCTTGATGGTATGGAGAACATGTTATCGACAAGCGATTCTGGTTTTGATTCATGTTTTGAAGGCGCCTACATTCCCGTCGACGGCACGGAGAAGAACGTCAAGGTAAGCTTTGTTTCCATGTTTGTCTGCTCACTGCGATGGACTTTCCTAGGAGTACGAAGTCTTGTGCTACAACTCTTGAGGATCTGTTACGCAATGATCATTCATGCACATCTTTCGAAATCATGTAAGAAACATTTGAAGTCTCAGTAATCAGTTGTTACAGAACTTTGTATTGCTCGAAAAAAAGAATCTATGCATTCATTTATAGTCACGGAATTCTGAGACTTGCGGTTTCACGATTTCCAGGATCCATTGTAATATACACGGGATCGTGACTAATTTACCAGGACTCTGTCTGTGTCCTTGACAACCCCTTCGACAGCGTGTTCATCCTCCAGCTGACGGGAGTGGTTATTAACACTGACACAACCATCTGCGCAAACAGCTAGTCAGTTACATATTTCGAGAGTGAAAGGATCGCATTCGTAGATCTCAGACAACCAGAAGACGATAAAGACAGTCACGGCGACACCTTAAATAATCTTCAGTCCATCAGAACACAAATCCTGGGGATTCTCGTAAGCAGTGGGGGATGTACGGCATGACAGTCACGGCGACACCTTGAATAATCTTGAGTCCATCAGAACACAAGTCCTGGGGATTCTCGTAAGCAGTGGGGGGGATGTACGGCATGACAGTTTTGTATGAAAGAGCTGCTATCCTTGAAGGGGCGATAAATGGCGTAAATACCGATTGTCAAGCCGAACAGCAGGTGGGCAATGAGTGCGAAGAAATACACCCTGACAAGCACAAGCTTGCGTCCAATGGCACCAACCAATCTGACGTATTTTCAAGAATAAGGGAGAAGTGTGCACCAAGTAATGTTTACCCAAGTATTGAGACGAAAGCGAGGAGCGAGTAGACAGCGATATAAATTCCAAGCGACACTCTGCTTCCAGCTGTACACGAGTGTAGATTGATTGATGAATATCGTAAGTTGAAGATAGACACCATTTGACGGGAATCCAGTCCCTGCAATCAATCCTCCTCCCAACAGACCAATGAGGGGCACAATCTATGCGCCGCATCAAGATCGAGCAAAGGAAATCAGGGAAAGGGAAACTAACAACGACGCCGAACCTAGTCGGGAGGCAGCAGCAGAATGTGCGAGTGGGTACAGCGGTCATGATGGTTAGTTAGTTAGAGTGTTCCTGAGGTGACGTCTTGTAGAACGTATAGAGATGCGGTGTAGAATACAACCCTTTTTTTCTTTCCAGTGGAAGGCCAAACACCAACTCGGCTGATGTCGACTAACTTTAGATCACGAAATCATAACCGACGACCATGGTCAACGAAAGACCACCTCGTAAATATTGGAAGAGAGAGATTACAACATGGTACGAGTATCTGGAGGGATTTCCGGAGAATGTTCCTATATATTATGCGTACAGACATTAAGCAGTCAAGGAATAAATATAAAGAAAGCAGGGACTCGAAAAGAATGCATGGGTAGATCACGACTTGGGGCGCACCGTAGACGCTATTCAGGGTGCTTAAAGATAATTGTCTGGATAGTGATTCTCGTAGTAGGGAGGCGTTATGCTTCTTGAACGGCTCCGGCTTGGGGAGCGATGTCGGCTTGAGGAGCGATGTCGGCTTGAGGAGCGGTGCCGGCTTGGGGAGCGATGTCGGCTCGAGGAGCGATGTCGGCTTGAGGTCCGGTGTCGACTTGAAGAGCGATGTCGGTGATGATGACTGCGATGCTTGTGTTTTCGCGATGACGAGGATTTGGTGTAAACTACTTGCGGTTGACCCGGAACCGGTACAGAAGCATTTCCATAAGTGCCCGCGTATGGATTCGGAAGGGCTACGGAGGGATTTCTGTAAGCACCCATGTAAGGGCTCTGCTGTAGATATGGTACGGACGCGCTACGTCCACGATGAGACTGGTGAGTCGTATGGATTGGCATATTGATGGGCAGAGACTGGGTTTGGTAGGGCTGGGGTTGGTAGACATGGGTTTGGTAGGGCTGTGTTGAGCCTTGATATGATTGTAATTTAGCAGGCTGATAGGAATGGCTGGTGTATGAGGCTGCGGCACCCAATGGCACAGTTGTTCCTGGGTAAGGCGTCCCATGGGTGGGCATATTTACGGGGATGTTGTTGCCTGGAAATGTTCCATAGGTTATAGATGAGCTAGGATAGCCAGACATGGAGCCCTGATAATGAGAACCGGGTAATGGAGCTGGAATTGATGGCATATCGACTCCTACTTGGAGTGCAGATGGATGCGAATGAGAGCGCGAACGAGGCCGTGACCTCGAGCGGTGATGGCTGACATAGGGGGCAGTGACCTCATTGTCATAAGCGTATGAACCACCATAAGTGGCGCCGGAACTGCTTAAACGACTCCCAGAGCGACCTCGTGGAAATACTTCCCCTTCTCTATTCTGTTACATGAAAACATGAAGCGTCAGAGATTTGGAGGCTGGCGATCACAAATTCACCTCGTAGAAAATGGTGGAAGCGGTCGCTGCTGCCGTTTCGGATGCTGTCAGCCGCGCATCTTTATCTGTCTGTTGCCCAGCATAGGCAAGTAAACGAGCCGCTGATAATTCCGAGGTGAATGGAACGGAGCAAGGATAAGAAAGGAATGAGTGTACCTTCTCCAACTGCGAGGCCAATCAGGCGTTCGCGTTGTCTGTGGATGTCACCGTTCAAATACTCGTACATGGAAGGATTGTCAATCCAAGAACGATAGGCTTCATAGGCAGCCGCATGGCCAACCTCAGCAGGCAACATGCGATTTAACTCGCCCTAGCAAGAGTAAGATCGACTCTGAGCCTGAAGTATGTTCTTACTAGATCATAGGCTCGGTAATGCCAATGTCGGGCTTCATGAGTTCCAACACCTGAGCCCATTGAAGTTCCAATGATAGGATCTCGAAGGCGGCAAGCGTAATCGAAGAGAGATCTATTTGAGGAAGATTTTTTGAGTATGGACTTGAGAGGAAAGTGAGGCATAGTCCTCACGGATCCTGAGTGGCAGCGTGAGCGTGGTAAAAGTCCATATCTTCCCCTATTTAACGCGATCGGAGCGGCAAAGATCAGCGCCTCGTGCCAAAGACAAGGCACGGACGACTCACGATATGGTTGGGACTGGAAACTCGGACTGGGTGGAGGACTAAATTGGAACTTTGTTCCGAGTCGATTTACGAGGGCAAAAGGGAACGATAAAATGGATACTTACTTGGGATGTTCCCCACGCAGGAGAGGCATGTTGATAATGACTGTATGACATAGGTCACAAGGAAGTGGGCGTCGAATCAGATTCTGAAGGTACAGTCAACTTTTGATAAGCGTCATCTGACGTGACGTCACTTGTGTGACTTGCAACCATCGGTTCACAATGGGCAGACGAGGCAGTAAGGCCTTGAGGAGCTGAAGTGCGCAGAGTGCATCTGCCATACTTATGCCGAGTTTGAGAAATAATTTGGCGGTAAATGTTTTATGTAATTGATGTCACGTCATTAGTCTTCCCCACTAGCACGTGCCATCATCATCGAACGCGTCTTGTCCTTACCGTCACCAGTCACCGTCACCTCTCATATGTCTGGTCAGTCTCTCTTCTCTACTTCTCACAGACTTCTAACCACCTGTTCAGATTTTGCAGTCTTCTCTATTCCCAACTTTGACGCGAATGAGTACGCCAATGCCATTCTGGCCGGAGAACCATACCCTTCAAATGCCAAACCCACTGGAAAGCTAACAGTGTCACCACAGGATCTCCCAGCAAAAGAAGACATCTCCGTATCTATATCTAAACTTACTTTCTCAATCGAAGATGTGTCCAAGCAGATCAAGAACGTCGTCAGTATATCTCGTCAGGGCGGGAAGCCTCTTTAAACTCCTCTAGGTCTCCACCCATCACGAAGCTCTTCTGTCGCAAGCTGCTAGTGCGCACAATCTTTCAGGATCTTTGACATCTGTTCGAGGAGGCCTTGATGATTTGGATTCCTCTCTGGACAAGCAAGTAGTGGATCTGATTCTGCTGCAGCCACTTACATTACCTCCGTAGACTTCGTCTCAAAATACGTGTTCCATATCAGTCTCTACACGCACATGTATCGCGTCTGCAAAAATTGCAACAGGCCTCCGATGTCTTGCGACGTACCTCTCGCTTTGTCATCTTAGCTCGTAGACTTCAACTTCAAATGGCTGCTATCGCAAGTACTACTACCGAGGAGTCTGTCAAATCTATGAAGGTAGAAAGCTCCGATGTCACGGGTCTGTATACATTAGGGGATTCTGAGGACGAGAAAGAACGAACTATTGCAAAGGCCGCACTTAGCATTGCGGAACTAGGTAAGTACACAACTTGTGGCTTTTCCTTCTAATCTTGACACGCGATTAGTATCACTACTAGACGGAGTCGATAATGAAAAGAATATTGGAAATCTGAGCAAGAATGGAGAAATCGTTAAAGATACCGTAGTGCGTGTCGCTGACAATGATAAGGATGTTCCGGAACAAGAGATTCCTCTTCGTTCGATCACCGCTGTCGCAGCTCATGTGCATTTCATTGAAGAAGTGCGGACGAAAGTCACAAATGAAATGGAGAGCATGGTGTTAATGGGACTCACGACTTTGGTATGTCACTCTTCTTTTCATCGGAATATATTCTCACAGCACTTCCTTTTACGGTTAGAACCAGTCTCTGCTTGCATCCTCCCTTCAAACCGCATATAACCTCCGAGTGCTCCCACAGCTTGTACAGAACCTCATTGTAGATCTTTCACAGGCCGTCGAAGAGCGCATACGTAGCGCTTTCGATCTTGCCAAAATTTCTAAAGAGGCACTAGCCAAAGGTGTCACCTATCACGTCCATAAAGATGATCATTGGCTGATCATGTCGCTTCAATGATAGATGCCGTAGCCAACTCTTCACCCCCCACATATCGATCACGCGTTAGAACGGAGCCCACAAATGTCACTGCACCTCACTTCACTGCGACACTATGGTCGCGCCTAGAGGTGATGATAGAAGATATGGCGGATTGCTGTATCAAGGTACGTACTTCCAGAATTAACCAGGACTGCTTACGTCCGGCCATGTGAGCGCACAAGCGCTTGTAAAATCACATAACTTTCTAATCTGCGATTGATTATGCATGTGACCTACCTAGCCTAGTAAATGAGGACATGAGCCGCCGATAATTTCCCCCATTTGTCGTCTCCGTGTCTTCAGACTCATGCTGACCGTATTTGCATGTAGGTGTACACACTTGAAAAGGTGTTGAGGCTAAAGAAGGATGCGGTGACTCAGGCGGTCTTTTTGGATGAGGCAATGAAGGTAATAAATTGTTCTCCTGCAACGCAGATAGGAAATGCTGATGAAGTTACCGAATGCGTCTGTGTGTACCTAATATCTTATGGAATCTAGTTGTTAGAAACCAAACCCAGCGCCACATTCTGGACATCGCTTGGTCGATCTCTAGAGAAACATGCACGAGATGCAGCGAAGAGTAAGGGACAGTTATCTCCATCGATGATCAACTAATCTCCACAGGCTCCACTTTCATACAACAAAGTTTGAGCACGGGGTATCTTAAGCTCTTGAGGCTATTCCATGAATTCTTCGCGAAGATTGCTATTCACACTGACACAATTTATGGATCAACATATCAAAGGTATGGATTTTCCTTGTGCAATGCTTATCATCATTCTGATTGTTGAACTTCAGTCCGGAGACCGTCTTCGTACTCCGCGCCCTTTCAAATTTCGAGACCCTATATCTTTCAAGGTTGTCGAATAAGCTCAATGAAGCCGTGGCTCAGGCTTTCAGCGGTGGCGCTCGTACACCCCCAGGAGCTAGCGAAGGCACTAGCATAGCACGCATGGTGATCAACGAGCTTGATTCAGCAAGATTTGATCCTTTGCTTGTCCGTGCGGTTGCGAACAATGCCTCCTCTTGTATCAACAACCTTCTTTCGAGGGTGGACAGCTTCGTGAGATCAACAGTTTTTTTGTGTCATAGGTTCTCAGGCTCGCCCATACAGACCATACGGGATCGCTCCGCGGTCACATTGATCGGGCCAACAGCAACACCCCAGCAAGCGACAAATGCTCAATTAGCGACATGTCTATACCAGTGCTGGATCAAACTCGAGACGCTCAGAAGTGACCATACAGAGGCCGCATTGGATGCTCTAAATCCCGGTATACAGGTATTCGGCTATTCAAGAACCCGATAGTTGAATTCTGATCTGTGATATTCCGTAGGATGTGTACAAAGCGTACGAACGATTGGTGGAGCCTCTAATGACAGCAATCCGCCGCGAATTAAGTGCGATCATCGTCAAGCTCCATCGAATCGACTTCGGTAAAGATGTGGACCCCACGTCCGGGTTAGGGGGCTCCAGCTTCTATGTGAAAGAGCTTATGGAGAAGCTCTCGTTCATAAAGGCGGAGATTTTGAGCAAGTTCCTCGTTGGCGAGGCCGGCAAGACATGGTATATTCTAACTAATGGTCGTAGGTTTGTGTTGATCATTGCTGTTCTCTTTAGGGCCCTTTCTATCGTAAAATATGTTATAAAGACATTTGTAATGCATGTCTCAATCGCTCGGCCACTTGGGGAGAGCGGGAAACTTCGACTGACAAGTGATATGGGTGAACTTGAGTTCTCTTTAAGTGCGTTTTTGGCGGGAAATCCACAGAGCAAACGCGACGGTGACCTTGAGGCGGTCGGTGACGAGTATCGAACCCTCAGAGCGATGAGGTGAGTGCCGGAAAGTGCTCAAGGACTCGAAGTCATCATAAGTGATACAAATTTTCACAGGCCACTACTATTCCTCGAGAATTCGATGTTGGCAGATTCTGAGCGAACAGCTGGGTTGCCTCCGCTCATCGTTTTACATCATATCCTCATCCGTTCCCCGATGCCGTTGCCACACAACCTGCATGGATGGCAAGAAGCCGAATACGTCCGATGGGTGAGCGAACATACAGAAAGAGAGTCTTGGTCCCTCATTGAAGGAGGTTTGAGTCATTATGAACAGGTGTCTGAAAGTGAAGGGAAGGACAGTACAGATGCAAAGGAGTTTATTGACTTGGCCCGGACAGTATTGCAGAACGCGGAGAATGGAAATTTGAGTACATAGTACTAGGACTACCTACCTATCAATTACCCGCATATGAAATATGACTCCTAGATATGAAGCGGTTGTAGTAAATGGCTTCTGCTCGTCCCATTTCTCCTCGAATTCTTTAGTCAACCATTTTGATTCTTGAGCAATACTGTATATTGTCCATTGATCCCCCAAGTACTTGGATTCTTTCGTGACAAAAAAGTAGCAAAAGATCTCAAAGGCATGAGGACGACTGAATTCATTGAATTCTGGTATTCCATTTTCTATTACATTGCTAGGAATCCGGGTTTGAATTGTTCAAACTAATGATGCAGGTGTATAAGGACATCTATAGATAGTACTTATCACAGCATACGTAAGATCAAAAATCATGGAAACCGGATAATTCAAAGGTTTTCGAGATTTCATGGGACGCGTTTTCTCTGCTGGGCTATAGCTAGCATCTTACTATATTGTCTGATATCCTCACAATGCACCTCCATTCACTAGCACGCGCGTCGCGAAATTTCACTACAGTAAGTGCAACCTGACATGCATATGCAGATTGAGGGATTCGCATACATACATACAAACCATGCGTAGAATTCCCGCTACTCGTTAGTGGTTTTTACGGGATGTGAAATGTGAATGATATACGATATATGATCCCGTGCTCCCCGCGTGTTCCTGTTTTTCCAAATTTCATCTTTGGAGAGAGCTCTGTTGTGACACGTGGTCATTGGGTCTGAAATGGAAGAGTGGTCACGTTTCTGAGTCAAAAGGTTCTGAGAAAAAGTGCTTCTGCAATCATGGCCTCTCTCATTGCACTCCGTGCTCGCACAGCAGCTAGAAATGTGGCATTAAGGACGTTTACTTCGTCCTTGCGCATTGCAAATGAGCCCCCAAAACCCCCTAAGCCCATCGATGACTCGACTTCCGCCTTGGACTATAAGGCGACTCACAAACTTCGGCCTCCTCCCTTGCCAGCCATGGACCTGCCGCGTTCCAGAAGTGCAGAAGAGGCTGTCACGAACATTCTCTACAATACCCCACCCCCAAGCCTACAGCCTTTCAAGAAGTGCGTCGATCAAAGTTTTTCTGATCCCGGACAAGAAGCTGACACTCATGTAGACATGTCTTGAATTGCCTGGTTCAAAATGAACCTGGTGTGCTCTCTCGTGTATCTGGAATTCTTGCAGGCAGAGGATTTAACATTGACTCTCTGGTTGTTTGCCGGACGGAAATTCGGGACCTCAGTCGTATGTGCATCGTCCTAAATGGACAAGACGGTGTCATTGAACAGGCTCGAAGACAACTTGAAGACCTTGTGAGTTGTAATGGAATTTATCTCGTGGTACCCCACTAACCGTTGTCTGAGGTGCCTGTATGGGCTGTCCTTGACTATACTGAAACACGAACCATTGCACGAGAATTGCTTCTCGTGAAAGTATCCATACTTGGACCTGAATACCTCGAAGATCAATTTGCAGGTGGTCCCTCACATGATCCGCGCGTAGCGCAGCCGTCAAAGTTGGAGCAAGAGACCGTCCTCGCGGAACACTTTGAACATAGTGCGGATGGACCGCACACGACATCCATCACCCCTTCGCAGGCGCTCCGTATAAAGCACCAGCACCTCCAGTCAATCTCGACTCTTGCCAGCCAGTTTGGTGCAAAGATTGTCGATGTCAGCGAGAACAGTGTCATCGTTGAGCTGACTGCCAAGACAAGTAGGGTAGAGGCTTTCCTCAAACTGGTGAAGCCCTTCGGTATTCTTGAGGCCGCGCGGACAGGTCAGACCGATGATTTTGCTCGGTTAAGCCAATGCTGATACTTTATAAGGCTTGATGGCCATGCCTAGGACACCAATTGGCCGACATGGGGATGAGGAAGACAGCCCTATCGAGGTCGGCGGAGCTGTCGATGCCAGCCTTCTCCCCCCTGGTTGAATCACATACATGTTGATCGGGACTCCATCGTGGCGTTGAAACATTCTCCGGTTATCCTAATATGTTTCTACTACTGGACCGGCAACCGATCATTGTACAAGAGAAAGTTGTAATTTACACGTGCTCGTTATCACGAATGGGTGAAGAGTACAGTTACTCCCAGTGCATAAGCTTTCAGAGGATTCTGATCCACTCATGCCGTTTGCAAAGGATAGAAATGTCATCCCTAGATAGACCTCGTCACCAGTCGTTTGTACATGAGCAAGCGTCGATTATGCCTCCGTACAGGGATGGTTCACCGGTGTCCCTTAGACCAAAGGAATCAATTTTCACTTGAAGCGGTCAAGCGGCCCGTTCTCCGAGAAGTCGGATGGAGATAGAGATCCGATTTACGCGTCCAGGGCACGTGGTCGCGACGGACCCAATTGCCTCCATTGTTCCCTCTTTCCAGCCTAATTGTCGCGAGGTGAACCCTCCATTGTTGTACGTTACCTGCTCAGAACCTGTCAATATACAATTCACGCCAAGGTGGGAGAAAAGTCTTGGTTTTCACAGATGATGCGAGCGGCGCTCAATTTTCTAGATTTTTTCTACAATAGGTTACGACTAGTACAGGCTTTGGAAAGCGATAGTGTTAGAATCAGTATGCAAGCAATTGAGATGCAGGGTTGGGAGTGGTGCGATGCAGTGGTAAATAAGGAGAAAATCCCGAATATGATGCTATAACGATAACCCAAAGTCAGAAAGCAACTAGACACAGTTAATGAAAGCAAGACTAAAATCGAATCCACCCATAGAGGCGGTTATTGTAGGATGCGATGGAAAGCTGGCTTCCTAATTGGCACGCCTGAACGATGGCAAAGATAAACGCGAAAGTCGTGAGGAGCATGGTGGGTCGTGAGGTAGTTATAGTGATACAAGGATAACAAAAGAGCAACGTAAGCGTGGACTGTTTTAACGAAACGGGGGGTACTTTGTGGCAGAGCATTCAAACGTCGATAGGGTCTTGGATCGCGAAAGAAGTGTTCCAACTACCAGCAACACGGCGTTTGCCAACGTGGGCAGCGCCAGTCGGTGGAACGTAGGGAGCGCGGGCGGACGCCATTGCATCCTCTATGGATGGGGAGGGACCAGCATAGTCAAAGGTGGGATTGAAGTTGATGTACTGATCCAGCTGGAAGCCTTGGTCGAGGCCAGAGGAAGGTAAATCAGAGCCTTCGAATGAAGATTCAGATGTTTGCGAGGACGGACCAGCCGTATTCTCGAAGCTGGCATTTTCTTGGGGCGTGTTGTTGAAAAGAGGTTCGAGTGCTCCCGCAGCATGAGAGTGCTGCCATTGTGAGAAATCAAAGTCGACTTGACCGACTTCTACCTCGAGGGGACCAACAGGTGTTTGGTGAAGGTTTTCTTGTGCGAGAGAATTGATTTGCAGCTGGTAACAATCTCCGCTGATGTTGTTGAGGAAGAGGCCAAGTGTGGGCTGGAACTCTGGATTTTGGAGGCCCCACTGTTCAATGGAGTCTGCAGCGAATTGCTGTAGCTCGAACGAAAGATAATCGTTATTTGGCTAGGAAAATCTTGGTTAGGATGACTAGTGGTCGGCAAGTAAATGGCACTTACTGTGGGGGGAACGGAATTGTTCTGGAGCAGCGCGTATTGCTGGTCTTGGTTCTGCTCCGGCTGAGACAGTGGAGGCTGTTGGAGTTGCGGAAGAAAGTAGAGCTCATGCTGCTGAGCTGGGGAGTCAACAGGAGACGTTCGATAATGAGAGACGGTGGGTGGCTGGAGCGGAACAGTCGGTTGCTGGGACGCAGGATGCTGTTGACCAGGCTGGGAGATGGTAATTTGTGGTCGGTAGTCAGATTTCGCTCCTTGCGAATGAGCGACTAACTCAATGACACGCTCGTTCTGAACGCCAATGGGCTGAGGGAGACTGAGTTTAGAAGGCTCAGGGCTGGGTGAACCAGCGGCGGACATGGGCGGCGATAGGCCGCCCTGCACATATTGCGAAGAGTCTGCAGGAAGGAATGGATAGACATGAGAAGTGAATGGAGGGTCTCGAGGAGCTCGAGAACGCGAGCCCTCAGAGGTGTCTTGACCACTATCACGCTTGTTTTTCTTCTTCTTCTTCTCTTCCTTTGCCTTTTTGAGCTCCTCCTTGAACTCTTTGCTCTTGGGCATGTAGCGATAGTAGGGGTACATGGCGGCGTGTTCGAGTTTCTTGACCTCGGCGCGGCGTTCGTACTCGGCCTTGACCTCGGACTTCTCTGTCTTCCACATTGCGGAGATGAGTCTGGAGACGTCTGCCTGGGATCTGGTTGTTCCCGGAGGCGGAGGAGCGAGGAGGGCGACCATGTCAGATCGATACAGGATCCATGAGTTGGGAGGTCGGGGGATAGTGGAGGGTTCAGAGACGCGAGACCTCTCCGCGGCGGGCATCGTGGAGGACGGCGAGGAGAGGAATGAGGGCGAACGAGTAGAATGCGAAGAGTAAAGAGCGTTTGAACCCTGCCCACCACTTGTGGGTCCCGGTAATTTCTTGTTTGTCCCGATTTGCTGTCTGACTGCACGTGGTCCCCGTTGTCCCACCGACCCGTCAAGGCCCCAGCCAAGTAGCGTTCGTGGTGGCCAGCAAGATCCCCGCCGTCCCAGAGCCTGCCACAGCCTTTCTAGTCAGCAGAACAGACCCAGAGGCCTCCTCAGTGCCAAGGCGGCAACAGTTATTCGGGTCATGGTGCTTGAGTAATCGTGCAGACAGGACCGCCAATGGTCAGCCCTCAGGCCCACTGGGCCTTGCTTTGTTCTTAGATGAGCCTCAAACAAGCAAGTAGACAAAGACAAAACCGCACTCGACAAATAAGGGAATTTCCCGCGCACCCTGCAATTTATTTCGATCGACAATCGTGATATATTTTCGAAGTTATACAGTTTGGTAGCGAACACACCCACCCACGGTATGATGTTGGGTAACAATGCGATACTAGTACACGGGTTTTGTAGTGAGAACCTAAGACTGGAACATAGCCCAGGACGAAAACGACGAGTGCTCTGATGAACGAATGACAGTGGGAAGGAAAGGATGAGTGGGCTCGGGACATATAAGCAAAGATCAAACAATGATAAAGGTAAGGTGTTGAATGCATAACGGAAGGCAGTTATTTAGTAGCCTCCCCCGTAACCTCCTGTTAACATCAATACAAGGATCGTTCAAGGCACGATGAAGAAAATTACCTTGACCACCACCACCACTGTAGCCACCATAGCCTCCGCCGCCGTAGCCCCCTTGATAACCTCCATAACCGCCACCGGCCCCGCCGCCTAAAAACATGTTGATACTTCACAGAATATAAACAACCGATGCACGCACCATAGCCTCCTTGTCCGCCACCACTGCTGTAGCCTAGCAAATATTCAGTCAATTATGTTCACTCGCCGAAGAGAGTACAAACCTCCACCTCCACCTCCACCTCCACCACGGGCATTCGCGAGATTAACTTTAATTCTCCTTCCATCAAGTTCTTGCTCATTCAGTCCATTAATCGCAGCATCGGCTTCTGAACTGGTACCAAAAGTGACGAAACCGAAACCACGAGAACGGCCCGTGTCGCGATCACGCATGACAATAGACTACACGAGCATCAGCAAAATCTCATTCTCATTGATAAGGACCAAGCGCAGGCGCAGGGAGCATCATCGTCGAGATAAAAAAAAAGTTGCGCACATCAAGGACCTGACCATATTCGGAAAAAGCCTATAATTGGGAACATATATGATAAGAAACTAATCAAGAGGGACAAGAGCGATCGAATGCAAGCAAGCGACCCCTTCAGACAAACTGACTTGACGGAGAGTGTCATCCGTAGTGTTCCAACTCAAATTACTGTATCAAGTACAAAAATCACAGTCAGTCAACCTCCCCAATAGCCAGGGAAGCGCAATTGAGGACCCATGTAACTGTACAGACTGACCCAACATATACTTTCGCAGACATGATGAAAATATAACAAGTCCTGATTTACGATCCGGAAACGAAAACCGATACGGAAGACGAAAACTGGCCGGGTGGTGGTTGAGGAAAAGAAAAAGAAGCCGGCGTGGACAAGACGTGCATCTTATATAGGTCTCGCATTCTTACAAACTCCGCTCTCTTACCTCAGCATTCATTCAACTCTCCATATCTGTACAGAAGCTCCATTGGATGCCCCATGGAAGACCTCTACTTAAGTGGGGGATGCGGCTAACGTACGAAGGCCGTGATACCTTCACGATATCTCGTCTCATGACCAGGACTCAAACTAATGATCCAGAATCGAGGCGCTTGCAGGGCCCATGGAAAACGATCCCTAGTATTTTGGTAGCAAGTATCATGTATGTAGTTGAAGAAACTCTGTATCAAGTGTGTAGAAGGACGAAACAAGGATAGAGGAAGGGATTTAAAAGCCTGCTGAATATAGACTTCTTCACAAAAAAAGATCATTACTAAAGTAGTTGATTTGCATGGGTGGTCGTGAATGTCGTAAATAGATGAAGAAAGGCCAACCTCACATGGTTGCCTTCCTGTTTTTCTCCTTCTTGTCTTTCTTCTTCAGCTTCGTCTTGCCTTCTCCGTCCTTGATGCTGCCAGCTGGGCTCTCGTTTCTCTGACTACCCTCGCCCCGTTGACTGTTGTCATCGGTGGAAACCCTGGGTGACTCTCTTTTGAGACCTGGAATCGAAGAGATCCCAGGGATGATTGAAGAGGAAGAACTCTGCCGACGGGTTGTGAGAGATATCTTTCGGGCTAGACGTTGGAAGTTCTGAGATGATATACGTTTGCGCTTTGGTTCACTATCAGTATCAGGAGTACCGGTGCGCGAAGGTGGCGTGGTAAGATGCGCAGGGAATGACACAGCAGGCGACTGAGGGATTGAGACAGGTGAGGATTGTGGCTTCGACGACTCCAATTCACGTGTCTCTTGTTCTGGTTCGTCTGTAGTCGGGAATGAGAGTGGGGCCATGACAGGGGTGATAGGGATTGGCGAATGAATCGGTGGGCTCCTAGGTACCAATTCCTCATGCTTGGTTATTTCTGCGGGCTGCGATGCGACTCCCTCAGTGGTGGTAGTAGGATGACTAGAAAAATCCACCACTGCAGCCGGTGAGACGTCTATTGGCACATCGACAAGCGCACCCGCCGAAGGTACGACTTCAGTAGGGATGGTTTCACGTTCCACTTGAGCCTCTGATTCTACAGCAGAATAGCCAGAAAGCTCCTTTTTAATACTTGTGTCGTCGAGGGAGATACGGTCATCCGATGCAGATACCTGATCTGCCCACATGGAAGCAAAAATACCATCAAGAGCAAGCAATTCTTTGTGACTGCCTCGCTCAGCAATCTGGCCATCCTTGAGGACTAGGATCCTAAAAGAAAGTCGATCAAGGACCATTCAATGAGGTTGTCTTATAGCTTACAGATCAGCAGAAGCAATGGTCTACAAAAATTGATCTTGAGATGGATTCATCGATGTTGGCAACGTAGTACGTACCGACAACCGATGTGCAATAGACAAAGATGAACGACCTTGGACAAGATTTTGCAAAGCCTTTTGAATATCCTTTTCAGTGGAAGTATCTAGGGCACTGGTAATAAACACGGACTTGTGAACAAGAATAGATAGCACGTAAAATGAGCCTCTCACCTTGTAGCCTCGTCCAGTAGGAGAATGGGCGGGTTCTTTAAGAGGGTCCTGGCAATCGCAACCCGTTGTTTTTCACCCCCACTGAGTCGAACACCACGTTCTCCGACTTTCGTCTCGTAGCCTGTGAGGACGTGTCAACGACAGTCAGGTATTCGAAATCCCCATGCTCACCTTCAGGAAAACTCATGATGCGGTCGTGCATTTGAGCCGATTTAGCAGCAGTCTCGATTTCCCCCGGTGAGGCTCCAAATTTACCGTACCTATCAGTCAATGGTCTGAGACGGAAAAGGAGATATTAGTCTTTTAGCTCATACCCTATGTTGTAACTGATACTAGCATTGAACAAAACTGAATCTTGTGGAACAACACCTATCGCCTCCCGCAGACTCTTCTGTGTTACGTTGCTAAATGAATTTCCGCGTGAGAACAGAATTTTGTAGATAGGATTTCAGCTTACCGAATGTCTTGGCCGTCGATCAAAATTCGGCCTTCCCCTTCTCCCAGATCATAGAATCTGTAAAGAAGGCGCAAAATAGTAGACTTTCCAGACCCAGATTCTCCAACCAATGCCACAGAGCCTCCCTTAGGAACTTTGAACGAGACACCATTGAGGGCAGTGGCGCGCCCATCGTAAGAGAAGCTGACGTTCTCTACTGGGATATGAATCCGACCGCATAACCAAGAAGAAGCCTACTTACCAAACTCAATTTCACCGTCGTTAACAATCAAACCAGGTGCATTTAGTTTATCATTGACCTCGGTGGGTTCATTCAATAAAGCAAGAAGTTTCTCGGTATCGACCAACGACTGATTGATAGAACGATAAACGTAGCCAAGCTGGTTTAAGGGACCGTATAGCTAGTTGAGCAAAAGATGATGATAAGCTTTCAAAATAGCTCAATAGAAGTTTTGCTCACTTGTCCCAAGTAAGTAATGAACACAACGAAGTGACCAGAGTCAGATTCTCCTCTGGTGACCTGCGATGCAACGATCATTGCTCCAATGAGAAGTCCCAGGGTCTAAACTCGGTATGAGCTTAAAGCAGATCGGTGGCAAAGATTCTTACAATAATAAGGTTCTGAATCATGTTCAAAAGGTTGAGCGAGACTACATTCAATTCAGTATTGCACAAGTTGGCGACGAGGACGTGGGGAGCACGTACTGATAACCTTGTACTCCAAAGCCTGGTATTCACACAGAGCGTCCTGGTACCTCTTTCCCTCATGTTCCTCGCCACCAAAGTATTTGACAGTCTCATAATTCAGAAGACAGTCAGTATGAATACCTCGAGTCACCTAGGGTATCGAGGTCAGAGGAGCTTCTAGTTGATAACACCTTGAAACTTACAACATCACGTTCGTTCATCTTTCGCCTGATTCTGGTACGCCACCGGGTGAGAATCACGCTTGCAGCCACTTTGAAAAAGGAATACACTATAATCAATATTACCGCGATAAAATTGCGACTGACCATACGCAAACATGATTGCAAAGATGACAGCAGCCAGTGTCCATTGAAAAAACACGGCGAATGCGATCAACGCAACACCGATGTCGATAAAAGTAGGGATGATATTGAATAGGATGAGCTAGAAAGAAGCATGAGTTAAGCGAGGGAAAAATGTCACAAGAATTGGACAAACTTCAAGAGTGTGATTGATTGCGGCCCCTCGGTCCAAGACGCGCAAAACTTCACCAGTTTTCCGACGTGTGTGCCATGCGAAAGACAAGTTGAGGAGGTGGTCAAAGGACAATTGTGACATTTCTAGAGCGAAATTCAAGTATTGTTCACAAGATTTCCGGTATCACCCACCCCGATCGGAATATTGCATCACAGGCGCCCAGAGAGACTGTAGACTCGAGTCAGCGGATAAAATCAATGAACAAAATGATTATCTCTTACATCTCGAACAGCTGCCAAACCACCACTACCCTGTAAGAAACGCAATCCCACGTAGGCGAAGAAAAACGGCCAGGGAGATTGTCCAGTGGGCTTCTCGAGGAGGCGAACGAGCTCCCCAAGAGCGAGGGGCATAGCAAAATTAATTACACGTCCCAAGAGCAAAATGATAATACACAGAAACTGAAAAAGAAATTAGAGATAAATGGGTTCAGAATATCAAATGACTTACTGCGAGGAGTTGGAGATAGCTATCCTTAGCAGGCCAAAGGTAGGGACCTAGATGCCGAATTCGTCTCCAGATCTCTGACCAAGAAGGATCCAAAGAAACTTCTGGTTTAACATCAGCCTACAAAGGTGGTTGAGTCAACGAGTCACACATCAGACATGTTCGTGTACCTTGGAATCAGGTCCCGTTGAAGGGGCAGGAGTGGCAGCCCGAGTGACAGGAACAGAACGCTGCAGATTTGAGCGAACTGTCCGGAAAGTACCATATTTGGTTGAATCGTTTGGTAATCCCGAGAGCTGGGACGACTGAGGGTTGACTCCAGGAGGAAGCAAGAATGAAGAAGCAGTCGGAGTTGGTGCTTCGATATCTTCATCCGTAACCGTAGGAAGTGTGGTATACACAGTCCTGGGGGTCAGAAGTGCACCCAATAATGGAAAGAGAAGCAAGATGCGAAGGGCTGGGAAGGCGAAATGAAGCAAAGTGACAATGGAGATGTTAGGTCTCCGGTCTTCAGGAATGTGCGGGTCATCTTAGATAATGGATATAAACATCACTCGAGAAAACAGTAAACGATCACATACCATTCCTTGAAGCTTGGATACGAAACCCTAGCAGCGTAACAAGCGCGATATCGAGTGCTAACATGACCATGACAGACAGTTTGATACGCGTCAACGTCCAAACCTGAACACCTTGAATGTCTTTTAATGATCCTATAACAGCTAGGCCAGCAAAAGCCACGAGTCCAACAACCGAGTTGATCTCAATGCCCGTATTACGAGGCCAGTGCTTGTCAATAACGGCCTGAACAGTAAATGCAAACCCATCGAGGAAGAAAATAAAAGAGGTCAATGAAAGGATAGTTAGAATGAAAGCACGTCGGGGAACATTAGTGGCAACGACAACGGAAGTAATTGGCGACGGTGAAGTTGGTACCGGAGGATGAATAAATGATAAAGAAAGCGTCGAGAGTAAGACGAGGGCAGGCGCCACCACTCTTATGATGAGAACGAAAAGGTCAGGGGCTGCTGCGGATGACAACGCAGTCAACATCGTCGCCACCAACTCGGAATGGACGAGGATGAAGGATACCAAAAGGACGAAAGATTCGCAAACGAGGCTGCAGGTTTATATTTGAAACACGTGGCCCGAACTCTTTGATCAAGGTAACTCGCTTGGCGCCTCCTAAAGCCGCATATAACTTACGCTTTCCACACTATGTAGTCTTCAATGTATTTGGGCGAATTTGTGGGCAACGTCAAATTTTTCCTCCTGCTCAATAGTCAATAAGACGTTCATCCAAGACCCAGGACTCCAGCTCTGATCCGGTACTAAGTACTAGTATCCTTGCCAAGCTCTTAAATTACTCAATGCCCTGGGAACTCTACCTGGTCCAGTTTACAAGTGACGTTGTTGAACCAAGTACATAGGATATACGAGGATCTTGAAGCTGACTGGAGTTGATCATGATAAAAACTCACGATCCTTGAAGTTGAAGCGAATTTGTTCATTACGAAGTGACGGCCCTGGATCATGATCAGTGTGGTGGCGGCGGGCCGTACTGGAATAAATGAGGTAGCTTGAATAACGGCACGGTCATGGAAGGGGCCACACAGCACCATTGAAGAAGTACTTCGAGTTATACACAATACAAAAGCCAGGAAAAAATGTCTCAGGAATTTCTGCCTATCGATTAAAGCTGCAGTCCTCAGTGCGTTTCTGCCTGTAGCTCCATCTCGCGGCACCCTCTGAAAGGGTTGATGGGGCATGTACAGCCCAAAGGTATTGGTCAACGTTGGATCGCTAGTCAAAGAATGAAACAACCCGACCTTGTAAGTTTGATTGTTCGAGGGGAACTCTGGAATGGAAGAAAGTCGCGATCGGTAATACGTGTAAAGGAAGTAGATCAACACAAGAGTTCTAACATTGTACGAATAGTAACCCAGTCGATCAGGGAAATCATAGGTTTGCCGGCGGGGAGTTCTTCAAGTTCAAATCCTCTCAAGACTTTTAACGCAAGTGTTGCTAACAACAAAATTTATTTGATCCTCCATATAAAACAGCAGAAGTAGCAGTACGTAATGAGGGATAACTGTACATACGTTCAGAGAGGCGAACCAGTCCGACAAGTAGAATATAATTTAGACGGGCAATACGCGGAGATCCTTTGTCGCCATAATTTTTTCTGTCCGAGATATCGAGGAAGGAGTTGTGATATCTGACTTCTCCTCACTGCCCCATTGTGGAAAAATAGTGTTCTTGAGGAAATGGCAAGGCACTGAAGCTTTGAAGGGTCACCAGTCAACATTGGTCGCGAAATCAGACTTGATATATGTACCATATGTAATAATATGTAATGTATAAAGGCAAGGGTGGACCTGGCCTGAGGGCCTGAGATCTAAGATTGTACCTCGAGGACTCATACTAGTATTTGGCAATAGCCACCCTATCGGTCTTGTGCACACTGCAATGCGAATAATTGGGTCTAAGTCTCGTTCAGGGCGACCTCTTCAACAAACATAAACCTCGCGACAATTGCGACGACTGTGCGAACAACATAGAACACCTCAACAGCTGAAATTATCAAAAATACTACACTGAAGGATCAAAACAATTTCCAACTCGATTAGCCTATCCCGATATCTAGAAGTGAGGTACCCGTTCTCTTCTAAAACCTTTAAGACGTATTTTGCTCGATATTTGTCAAGCTGAACTCACAACTCGCATCTCTTGTGTCCAAACCAGTCACTAGGTCGTCCAACGTACTCCGCACATCCTCAACTCGCCCGCCAAGGGTCACAAGTTCGCTTCGATTGTGTAAATTGAGAGCACTACGGGCTTCTTGCGCAAAAAGATATGATTCTTCAACAGAACGGTCGATAAGACTGTCCGTTGGGTTGGCAGACTGTGCCTTTGAGGATAGAAGAGAACAAAGATCAAGATCGGAAGCTCGTAGACGCGCAAGATCACGAAGAGTGTGGGAGAGACTCAAAACCTTTGAGTCTTTTGTCCTCGACATAAGTACTGTTTGGGCCTAAACAGAATTTGCTGAGCACGAGGACCATCACTGATTTTCATATAAATATCAATATATATTAAAATAAAGTTATCTGCTACTTTACAGGTGAGAGCTAGAAGGCCAGGCGAAAAGATCTAAAGCATCGTCTGAGAGGGCAACTGGCTGACAATCTTCGTCACTCATATTCTCACTCCCTTGTTGGCAAGCCTTTTCTGGTGCTTTTGATACGGGGACAACGCATGACAACTGTTGTATTGGGTACCGGTGAAGAATTGCTCTTTTTGAGGCTGCCCTCGAAAGAAGCGTCGAGAACAGGGGTTTATCTGGCGCTATCCTGGAATTCATGTGATCATGTTCTAAATTGGGTGGTAGCACAGAATTCCTACTATCGCACTCAGAAGCGATGAGATGTCGACCATGAGTACTAGTAACCTTCCTCTTCTTAGTCGACGTGTTATATTCTGATTTGCGTATCCATGATCCAAACTTTGGTTCCCACTCCGATATATCCCTGAACAGTTTCCGGCGCAGAGGAGTAGCAATCGCGTATGACCGTTCGGAAACAGATTCAGATACGAAAGATTCATGAGGCCTAATAAACATATCTTCGGCTTCGTCCGCCAACTCAATCAGTTCGTGCCGGTATTTTTGGATTTCTGGGACACTGTTCTTGC
Organism: Termitomyces sp. T123_Mx157; assembly: GCA_018849495.1. NCBI lineage: Eukaryota > Fungi > Basidiomycota > Agaricomycetes > Agaricales > Lyophyllaceae > Termitomyces > Termitomyces sp. T123_Mx157. The sequence continues at coordinate 19,983 of JABFYK010058224.1, read as the reverse complement.
GTGCTAGCTCTCGTTCATGAGATGGTTGCTCTATATAACCAAGGATACAACCAAGCAAAGAGGCATGGAGATGCAAGAGTTTCAGCGTGTATAGCGCGGACGCCATGTCTTGTATTGCAGAACGAATGGCAGGTAGGTATCCATCTGAGTCTACGAAGACTTTCGACACAAGAGGCGTGAATGTTGAAAAACGTGGTGACGTAACCGATAATTGTACGACAAGGCATTGCAATGGAATTCGTCGAACAGTCAACCATTGTGTTGACAAAGACAAGACGATCGCTTGAATATCTGCTTCGAGACCGTCGGAAATCTGCAACCCCTTGGGACTGCAAATTGAAGATAGAACGCAAGTCAGCATCTCTCCCACATCGTTAGAGTACTTCGCGTTCCAGAATGCATCATATTCAACAATAGCGGATGGAAGCTGCTCAAGAATCATCTTGAGCCACAGATAGATTCGAAGAAGGAGGGATGTATGAGCCTCGGACACAAGTACGGCGGAGGTCGCGCAGAGTTCAGCAGCAAAAGTTGAGGAAACCGAGATCAAACGAAGATAGGATGCGAAGTCTTGAACATACATAATTTGAGCAACATGATGTACAGCTTTGCTGGACCATGCATTCTCGTCCTGCGATGTTTCCAAAGCCGTGATCAATATTCGGAAAAATGTGGCATTCGATGAACCCCTCGAGCTCCACTGTGTGTACAAGTTCAAAAGGAAGTTTGAGTGGGCGGGGTGGCAGATGAGTGGAGTTTTCGAGCTATCAGATGACAAGCTAAGGGAAAGGCTCACGAGGTCGTGGAGGAGTAAGCTCGCCTCAAAGTCAAGTTTGTGCTCGAGAGCGATATCCAGGAGTTGTGTTAACAAGGTAGCGTTGTGGCCACAGTGAGAAAGAATGACTCGTAGCGCATGTGACAAGAGAGTAGACCTATTCCGTACAATCTGAGATGGATATGGCAATGAAAATCGTAGCGTACCTGCGATACTCTGCGGGAATAGCATCGTATAGGGCATTTATAAGATTGGGAGAATCGTTCTCGTCCTCCACTTTCAACCCCTCTTCACCATCATCGTCATTGACGGCCTGATTTTCCATATTATCTCCCATTATAACAGAACAGAGAGCTGCGAGTCTCTGTATGCGGCAGGAATTTTCCTTGGCGGCATGCCTCCTGGTGTTGATCACGATGTCCTGAAAACAGTCTCGAACACTATAGATCCTCCTAGCCATTTCTGTTTGGTCACTATTCAGGTACTGACGGAAACCAAGACTGCCTGGCCGCGGAAGTATATTCGGAGGACTGGGAATAGATTGTCCATGGTGCTTTGACGATTCTCCGCGACACGAGTGAGTCGAGACAATTGCAACAGATCGCACTTGTGAAGATGAATACTTTGCCAGGGATATGCATCGGCTGCGTAGCGGTCGCAAAAGTCGATTGATGCGGGCAGACGAGAGAACTGCTGGTTCTGATTTTCTTGATGACATCTACTATGATATGAGCACTTCTGCAATGTAGGTAGTCAAATATGGTCGTGACAGTCCACAGAAATTCGAAATGTGACACAGTAGAAGCCTTGGATTCTGAGGAGGCACTTTGAGGAACAATGGCTCGAGGAGGCACAGTGTTCTTTATTACCACGTGACCGTGTTCGAAACTGACATAACAATGACAGTGACACTCAGCACCGTGGCTCTCTTGGCAGTTGTGATTCTAATCTTGTGAACGGACCTGATTTCTGAGCCTCATTTGACTCCTCTCCACTATAGCAATACATAGCAATACATAAGATACATTTTTAATAGTAAGTAGTTGCCCGGATCCGTATTTCTTCCAAATTTCTTCATTATTATATCGAACAAATCGGCAAAAGGTAGTCAATCATTCTCCATCTCCAGTGCTGCTGTCGCTGGCGTTGCTGTCGCTTTCGTCGTGTCCCCAGACAGCGAAGGCCCGGCGGCCAGGATGATCTGCAGACCTACTCCGCGCTACAAGTGCCATACGTCCATGTGCCACGGTCGAGGTAAGTGTCTTGGTATTATCCAAGTCAAATTCTCTTCCTTTATGGGTTCTTCCACTCCTAGACTGAGGGGAATGTAAGCCATCTCGTGAATGATGATGCTCTATGTTGTTATCCTGTGTGTTTGTATCTGGTAGTCTAAGGTCAAAGCCGACGTGTCTTGGAGAACGAGGACGAAGATGAGGCTGCGGTTCAGCGAATCGGCTGGGAGAGTCTACACCAGAACGAAGACCTGATCGTGAACGAGACCTTGACTTGTGTCTGCTATTTTTCTTCGACTCGGATGAAACTAGAACATCATGTAGTGCATCCTCCAAAGCCGTGTGAGTAGGTGTCTGCGGTCGCCTGTTTTCGCTGACCGAATGGGCTAACGACGAAGGGTGTATGGGATCAGGAGATGAGTCATTGATGTCGAAAGCATCTTCATCATCATCAGAAACTTCACCCTCCTCTTCGATCTCTTCGGTCGACTCATCAACACGCTCCGGAGCTGTAACCTGCCTATTCTGTTTCTTGAGTTTTACCGGACTCTCCTCTTCAACAACCACAAATGATTTCTGCCGTTCCCGTTCGTTCCATTTAAGTGTCCGCGAAATAGAATGAAACCAATCTGTTGACTGTTTGTCCGCGCAAACAGTTGGAAATGGGTATTTTGACGCAGTGACTTTGATATGATCGCCCTCTGCAAGAGTTGTTAATACGCTGGATTATGCCAGCCGGAGTGTCATACTAACGTTTCAACTCGATACGACCACGGCCATCGAAAGACGCCCAGGCCGTACTTCGTGAATTATAAGGAACACAAATTCGAAGTTCCATGCTATCCGGCAGCAACATCGGTCGGAAGGACAACGTGTGAGGGCAAATTGGCGTGATAAGAATCGCTGGGATTTCTGGATGAACCAGAGAACCTCCAGCAGACAGCTGCAGCCAATGCACCGATGAATCGGTATATTCAGAAGCCGCCGGTTGAAGCACTTACCGAGTACGCCGTCGATCCAGTAGGAGTTGAAACCGTGAGACCATCAGCTTGGACAGTTGTCATATGATGTTCATCGCCTGAGCGGACGTTCCAATGAAAAATAAGGATTTGGCAACAAGCAGACGCACCAAAAAGTTCCAAAAGGCTAACATAGGGGCTTGGCCCACGATCGACTACTAAGTCATTAAGAACCTCAAATGTTTCTGTCGGCCGTGTTGTGAAACACATTATCTCCTTGTCCTTGGCGTTGCATTTGCCATCACCCAAGTTGTGGCTACCTAACCAACCTCCCTCTAAGGCTTCCCAGCCTCCCTTCTCAACGTTTCGCATTATGATTTCGCCAGTCTCTCCCTTCTTCACAGCTTTACGTCGTTTTCCCTCTTCGTAAGAAACAGCGCGATAGACGGTGCATGTGAATCTCATACGCAAGTTAACACGAATACCTGAGTCTAGTGCGGAGTCCATGACCTCCTGATAATCGGCGAAATCAAAGTTTGTAAGGAAGCCTAACGACCCCAGAGCAAAAGATAGGACCGGGGGCACGATGCGCTGGAACAGCCACGATGTGAATAAGACGGTACCATCACCACCGAGCTAACCAATATCAACAAGGATACTCAAACTCACAGCACATGGTACGTACCGTAACAACGAAATCAAATAACTGAGGGGTTTGACTGCACATGGTACTAGTCCAATACCGAAGCTGGCCATTATCTCGACTATAGACATCGTCTTTCGTAGTTCCAGAGGCTAACGAGGAGACTGAAGTGCTGCTTGATGTCTGGCGACGAGGGAAAGGGATGAAGAGATCTGGATGCTGTGCGCGGATGCCTTCGGCATCAAAGCGCCTCGAATAGCGAAGTTGACTGTCAACATATCTGTAGGAATGTGAGAGTGTGAGATGCATCAGATAAAATAGAAGGCATACACCACTAATCCGCGTTTTTGGCCTTGTCGAGGTTTTAGCATAAGGTAGAGGGCGAGCTCCCGTGTGAGTTTTATCAATCTGTTGTCACGAGCTTTGGTGACGATGAGAACGGTCTGTATATCAGAATGGACCCGAGCACGACCTGGCAAGAAGATGAGGGATCACGCCTCTAATAAAGGTGTCGAGCACTGACCGAGCTGTTTACTCATCTCCCGAACGCTTACCGCCGTCTCTGCAAGTTGTTTCGTCAAGCTTTCTCCAAACTCTTCCTCCTCACTCTCAGATGGGAGGGTGGGAGGCAAGAGCCCACCCGGAGTTTGTAGTGACCTTGCAACGTCAACATCTCCATTTCTAGTCACGATTGCATGTTGTTTATTTCGCAGCCATTCTGTGAGTGAAGCGCTTTTGTCAAGTTGCGAATGAACAAAACAAGGGGAGTCGACAGGTTTGGCATATTGAAGAATCGGGTGTGGCTGGGAAGACATGTTTTCGGGTGTGGGAAGCAGACTTTGCCGAGGAGTTGTAGCAGGATCTTGCATATCTGTGAGATTGGAAAGTGTACCATTGTGTTTCCCGATAACATTGGGAGATGAATTTTCGAGGACAACGTCTGGGTTCCATTCCGTGGGGCTGATGTGGATTGAACTCGGCTTGCTGTTGCGTCTGAAAAGCGACGGTTTGGCATCATTCAAGGTTAATCCCGGCGTTGTTGAGGGCGTCCAGGCCGTCTCCGTATCAGAAGAGAGGTGTGCCATTTCGAGAGATGAATCAGGTCGATAGTGTTATAACGGTAAACGTTCTGAGACCTATACACCCACGATCAGCCGGTTTTATAGCGACAAGATTACAATGAGCGCTGTTCGTATCTGTTGTCCAGGTGACACGAATATCGATGGTAGAGAAGTGAATCACAAGATGACGATCTAAGTCGACGCACGGGGGTGGCGATGGGGACGGCCAAACCTCGATCGACTTTGTCTCATATGAACCAGACTAGTTGATCAATGATCATGGTACATATATATATGTGCTATGTGTTGTCACGGTTTCTGCAAGATACATCAATCTGTAGTAGCTACAACTTGATTATATTTGAATGAAGGGGTGGACCACAAAAAGATATTCTTGAAACTATTTCGCTTCAATCGGGACATCCATCATAATACACTTGTAGTCGTACCGCGTGCTTGTCGTTGGTCTGAACCTCTGTCAGTCAGCATGCCACCCATCGAGACATCGTCTGCAATCGTACTCACCACATTATAACTCAGAAGCACACGGTATTTTTCAGTACGAACCTTTCTAGCCGTTTGTAATCTGGTCTATCCTTTGCAACAGCCCAGATCCACATGTCTAGCTGTGGTAAAGTGAGTTCTTTCAACCAATCCAGTGATCCATCATCAGGCAGTGTTTCGTAGGAGTGTGCAGCCTCAACCATCAATTCGCATGCATCGACTGCTGCAGCGCGCAGAACGTAGGCTTGATTGGTAGTCACATTCGGCCCTTCCTGTGGGACAACTTCGGCAAGAGACTCTGATCCGCTGTAGGCCCCCAGTAATGGCTCAAGTTTCTCGACAGAACCCGCGTCTGGAAAGAGGGATGCTAGTTCTGATGCAGAAAGGTCGATGACTCCAAGATGTATGAGCATCGAGGGTAGAACATTGTCAGTAAAGACGGGGGTCTGAGTTGTCTTTGGGAGCGGAAATGGCGGGGGCGAGATAGAACCAAATCGAATCACGATTGCATGTATCAAGAATAGAGCTTTTTTGAAACAATAGATGGCTAAATGCTTGATGATCTATGCACGCTGTTTGAGTAGCCAAGGAGAAACTCACGCTGCCCATTGACATCCGCCATATCTCGAAAGCCTGGTATAACACGAACGAGCTGTGCGGCAACTGATCAGTTACAACGACATTGACGTGAGATCAATTTGAAAGTGTTTACACGCTCCAATACAGCTTCTAGCTCCTGGGACCCATCTGGGGTAGCTTTGGCCTTTGCTCCTTCCTTTAGCGCTTCGGCGACAAAAGTGCCGAGATTCGGGTAACCTGTGCCAACCAAAATCTTCCCTGTTTCGTTCAGAACTCCTGTTATGAGGTTCACTAGTTCATAGATAGGTCCTCCCAATTGTCCTATAGTTAGAGCGGGGATCGTGTCATGAGTGCGTTCAACGTGTATGTTGACGCCCATTAGTTCCGCCACCTTGCTTGCATCGATAGCGGCGATGCCCTTCGCCGAGAGCAAATCGCCACCATCGTTAGATGAAGACAGATATAGAGAGAATGCAAAGGCCCGAATGGTATCCCAAGCCCCTCGACCAACTTCATGGTGTAATTGCACACGGTATCCCGAAGCAAAATTCAGAAGTGACAATATTGAGAGGAGATTGAGTTCATCTAGTGGGGATGAAAAGTTGAGAGGAAGAGCTAGACCATGAGATTGTGAAACGCGTTTGAACGTTGTCGTAAACGCTGGAGATAAGAACAGTCGTTGAATGGCTTCTTGTGTTATCTATGATGAGTAACTGCATGAGTATAAGACTGTAGCGTGAAAAATCCATAAAAAAACATGGATTGCATGTGTCATAAGGATGCAAGCCAGTCAAGTCTTGAATCTCAATGATACGGGTCATCCAGTAGGGAGCTGACGTACCACAATTCCAGCTTTCTTCCGTAAAGAGTGGGAAGATTCTCGAATCGACTTAAGGTAAATCCCAGAAGGTGGAAATAGAGACATGTGAAGCCTACTGGAGATACATATCAGACCTGGCAGGTATACGTACACGGACAAATACTCACTACGAGATATCGTTGGATGGGTAATAGATTTTGACTGAGCGTTTCTTTGAAATGGTTGGAATCAATCGGTCTGTCTGCGTACTCACGTATTTAGTACTTTCCGGACTGTATCGTTGTCAAATGGGCGTCTCTTTACTGACAGTGAGCGACCTCCCAAGACTTCCCCAGGCACTTTTGGATATCGATCAGATCAGATTCGGACATGAGATTCTGCTGTGAAGCCCAATTTGTTCAACCATAATTCACAACTCCATACATACATAATTACACTACTTTGAAAGCTTACATAAAAGCCCTTTCGTACGCTTCACTGATATGCTGCCTTCCAATTTACGCGTATGTTCACGTCACTTGATAAGCGCGCAGCGGTGGCCCGGGCGCTTTTATTCTACGAATAATGGGGCAGGTGAGTTGAAACGAAGTTTTCGAAGAGCGTTTTCTTGACGTTTTTCTTTTAGAACTTCGTACGCGTTTGATGGACGACCTCAAAGTGGCAATGAAGGTTATATCCAAAAAAATTTTACGCGCTAATACTAACCCAGGCATTACAGGCCAAGGACTCTCTTACATCCACGACGTTGAGGGTGCGTGATGAGTAACCCATGAGAATGACTTGAACTAAGGCCGATGCATACCTTGGACTGCAGTCCGTACTATCTGAGGTCTATGCTGCAGACAAAGTAGTGAAAGACAAAGTGCCGTCATCGACAATAGTTGGTTCATTTCTCCACGGATAAATATGTTCTATGAACTCACGCGAACTCTGTAAGGTGACCATTCTACGCAAGGCGGTGTCCAAACGCGTAAGGAAGCATGCTCGTTCATTTGCAACACATGTTGACACTTTGTCAGAATGACGCCGCACCCAAGTTTGCCCAAGCTTCGCGGCAGGACCTTGCAGATGGATTGCTCCAGGAAGCAGAAATTATCCGAAAATATCTACCGCCCTTGCTTTCCGAGACGGATATAGACGAGGCCCTTCGCCAGGCAATCGCGGTGTTGCCGGCAGGAGCTCAGCCGCAAAAATCTCATGGACAAATTTTTAAAACCTTCTATCAAAAAATCGACCGTTCAACAGTTGACACCAATCTCGTGAAACAGCGAGTGGACAGCCTCTTGGCTCAAAAATAAACAGATTACACACGTATAATGGACAGGGTTATAGGATAATTTAATACATGCCTCTTGTATCCCTTAATTGCTTATGCTAGTTATTCTCTGCTGAAAGGTTGCCTGATAACTAATCTACTGCTTCAGTTTCTCCGGACCCGGATGACGAACCATCGAGTTGATGATTGACCCAATCGCTAGATGCAGAAGTAAAAGATGCAGGAGATACTTCGCGGCGCGGCGCCTCTCCAGATATCGAAGAAGTCGACGCGTCTCCACTTGTGGATACTCTTGACAGAGTTGGAGTAGGTTGAGCAGGAGCAGCCGCATTGGGAGAAGGAAGGGCACTTCGCATCCTCATCAGGTCGTCAATACAGCGATAGACGGCGCTAGAAACTCCTTCAAGGACCCTCAAACGCTCATCAATAGCCTCACGAGTCAACCTGTCCATGACTGCAAGCTGCTCTTCAGTTAGGGTAGGCGGAAGTATGTTCCGTTGGCCATTCTGTAAGCGTGAGATGTTACGTGTGGCAGGTCGTGTGTTCCCGGGTGAGATGCGAGGATGTAGCTCATGAGCAGAACGACGTGAAGAGCCGGTCATAGTAGGAACAGACGCTGGCCCAGAGTTGATCTCGGTGTAGTCGTAAAGAGGAATAAGTGAAGGAACAGGAGGTGAGTGTTGATTCAAACGTTGACTCGATGAACTAGAACCCTCAGTATAATGGGCTTCAATCGAACTACCTTGCGATACGGATGGTTGCGAACTTGAAGAGGACGACGTTCTATTACTACTACTGTCATTCAAGCGACGCAAGGCAGCTAATGCTGCGGCTTCTCGAGGCGTAGCTGACGCAGCCTCTTCGTTGTCACGAATTGACGATGGTGGGACGGGATTGGCGGCAGTGGTTTGCTGCATTTGAGTATCTGCCGTTGTAATCGTTGTGTCTGGAGCGGCAACGTCATGTGGCCAGGGCTGCCATGCACCGCCAGGTCCCTGGAATCCAGGAAATTGAGGCACGGCCTGTAATGGTTGTTGTGAATTATTTTGTTGCTGTGTACGTGGTAGCTGATACTGGACATGATACTGTATGACAACCCCTTGAGGATAGTGTGGGTTTGCAGGATTTCCAAGGTTCTGAGGAGGATTATTCTGGTTTTGAGGTAGTTGCCCGTGTAAGTGCTGACCCGGAGCTAATGGTGGCTGTACCGGCGGGCCAAATAACCGTCCAACAAGTCCCAGGGGGTTACCCAGAGGGTTATTGACCAGGTTTTCGTTCTGAAGTGGTTCAGGGACCAAGTTATTGGGCCGTCGAGGGTCTCCCTGGGCCCCTCCTGCAATAGGTACAGCGGGATCCTGACCCTGAGGTTGGACGTCAAGTACGGTTCGCCGGCTGTTGATCAGTGTGAGAGAGAAAATGATATTCTTGTAAATTACACACCACGTGGGGCAACTTTGTTGGCGCTCAAGCCATGAACGAAGACAATGGAAATGAAAAATATGGCCACACGGCAGTTTTTTCGGAGTGGTGTTCGGGCCATCAGGAGTTGCTTGTGCTTGTGCTTGTGCTTGCTGCCCAGTCGCCTCGTGGAAAACCATTTCTTCCCGGCAAATGATGCATGTATGATCACTCATCGACATCAACTCTTCTGCAGTCGCATTCGGATACCTTTGATCCATATTCCTGGTTGCTGTTTGATATCGATGAAGGGCACGGAGTCGTGTGATAAATGAACGAGCTGTGATATACACATCACGAACGATGTTCAGAGGTAGACCATAGAAAGTTATTATGATGATGAAGAAGACCAAGTATGTCGTTAACTTCAAGAAATCTGTCCTAAATGCATGAGATGAGAAGCAGTGAGAACAGAGGCCAAATACCCGTGGCAAGTTCAACATAGAATATCCACATGCTTTTGTTTTCCCAAGGAGGTGCATTCTCACCCCCACGACGACCAGCACGCCTCAACTCGTAAGCTGAGAGTAAGTATTTGGAAATTGTGTTCAAAATGCTCGCCATTAAGATTCCATACTGTGACATCAGGCCGTTCGGTATGCAGACATCATAAAATCAGTTGTGAACTTACTTCACTGGCAAACAGAACCATGCCTCCGACACCATTGGCAATTGTATTCTCCACAGAAACGAGGAACATCAATAGGTCCGTCAACCACAAGATGACGAACAGAGAAGTCATTCGCACGTGAAACAAGGGAGAAGGTCCTGGATAAGGCCTTTGGTCCATCTATGTATTGAGATGAACAAAAGAACGCGCACAAGATGTTTGAGTACGCACCCACTCAATTCTATCACTGGCAAGCCAATGAAAAGACTTCACGAAGAGAAGGAATCCAAACATCATGGCAAAGGGAATGTCAAATTCATCGCGAAAGATGGTGAAGGCCAACAAAGATTCGGTGATGAAGAACCACAACCGGTCATACAAGCGCTATAGAAGGAGGCGTATGAGAAAAAGGTGTTCGGAAAATGCGGGTAGGATGTACCTCAACTTCGTTGGCTCGGAGTGTACCAAAGAAGATTCGCTGAACAAGATGACCACAAAGCAGACTCACAAGAAAACCGAAGTTGGCCAACGCCTAGGCCAAGTAAGTTTCAAGCACACTGGTATCGTAGGAGACTGCATACCAAAACACTTCGATTACTTTTGGAGAGAGAGATTGCTACAGAGTAAAAGTTACTGTAATTTCGCAACGCATTGATAATTGTGAGGGTGACAGCAAGCAGAGAGACGCCGGCGTAAAGAAGGATGCGATGGGAATTGAGCGAACCAACGAGCGCATGGGCGCCGTGCCTCAGGGCGCCATGAAGAGGCATGAAGGGTGAGGAAGGACGGAGACTCGAAACTGAAGGGATCTGAGAGGCACTGACGTGGAAGCCCATCATATGACATTCCCGATTCGGATCTGGTTCGATCCAGCTGGGGTCACGGCGCAAATTTTGGGCGCTAATGACAACATCTTCTATTGTACACAGCTAACAGCGCGATGCCGTTCATTCTTCATTCGGAGATCGTTTTCCGGCATTCTTAAACCGCAGCGCTTGTAGGTCATGGAAAGGCTGTGGACCCCATCTTCAAGCCACGCCATCAATATTGCATCAATTTTCAAGGTTTCTTGAATGTCTTGTTCCGATTCTAAAGTGCCCAATGGCAGTACTATCGTGTACAAGACCACAGCTCCGTTCAGGCTGTTGCTCACATCCGCCGTCCTACTCTTTGCTTTCGTTTTGGTTGATCCTCGTTCTTTCAGAAATCCTTCGGACAATTTCTACGCACTCTGTTCGAGAGAAGGGAACAAAGTTTATACCGTCGATGCAGACAATTTGCAAACCCAATGCGTTGTCATCGCGGGAGCTTTCATTGTTGACCGTGGTTCGCTGAGTATGTGGCATAGCCGTTTTCAATTTGACGTGTCATCATTTCCATTTTTGACTTCAGGCAGCGTCACCAAACGATGGAACAAACTCTCATTGAACAAGTTGATTTTCCGTCGCCCGTCTTTGGAAGTGCGCTTTATAAAACCTGGAGCTATCATTCTTCCGGGTTTAATTGGTTGGTCAAGTGTTAGCGGAAATTCGAACACGTGAATAATAAAATTAAATTATGCAGACTCTCATGCTCATATTCTCGAGTATGGGGCCACTCAACAGTTGCCTCTAGAGGGAACAAAGACAGTACAGGGTGATAAAATGGCTCTTCTCGTGATAGGTCATGTATTAACCCCCTGACCAGAGACTGTGGCCCGCGTTCGAGACTTCATACTGGCTAATCCGGACGTCCATAACGACACCTCTAAAGTTGTCTTTGGTGGGGGATGGGATCACACTATCTGGCCTATGACTGGTTGGCCGACCTCTGTATGCTGAAGTTTTTCCGCTGGATCTTCAAACTTATAGCTTCTTTGACAGGCTCACCTCGATGAAGATCCTGTAATCCAGGGTCGCCCTGTTATTCTCCAAAGCAAAGATTGTCATGCTCTCTGGGCGTCATCTAAAGCTGTTGAAGCCAGCATGCCATTCCCCAACGAAGTCGACGGAGGCGTCATTGTCCGCGATGATGCTGGAAATCCCACAGGTCTGCAGCTAAAAGACACATTTTCCAAAAATTTCATTCATTGATTTCTTCAGGTGTCTTTCTTGACAATGCACAGGACCTTCTCAAACAGCCTAAATTGACAGAAGCAGATTTGATTCGACGATTTCGCGTGGCAGTGAGGGATGCACATGCCTTAGGTCTAACCTCAGTTCATGACGCAGGTCTGGATCCGGCGTCTCTCACGTTTTTCAAAAGGTAATCTACGACGAGCTTTATTTTTTGATTCAAAACCTAAAATATGTCTCAGGCAAGTTGAAGTAGGGACCCTGCCAGTAAGTCTTTCATCTCTATCATGTCTGTCACTGAGTTGTTAGTATCTTATTCCCTACAGATTCGAATCTATGGGATGTCGTTTTTTGATGAAAATCAAGAGTATTGGGGGAATACGACCGAGCCAATCATTGGTGCTGGAAATGATAGGCTGACCGCTAGGAGCGTCAAAATTTTTGCGGATGGTAACAAAAAGTCCTTTGTTTATCGCAATCACATATTTGATGCTCACGCCTCTTTACAGGTGCTTTGAGGACAGGTGGTGCTGCTGTTCGTCCAGTCTCTTTCTTTCTTGTGTTGTCGCTGATAGAAGATCGTCTAGCTGCATGAGCCCTATGCAGATAATCCTTCAACCTCCGGATTCATGCGTCTTGATTCCGAGATTCTCTTCAATTTCATTCCTAAATTCCTCCGAGATGGATGGCAAGTAGTGAGTTCTCTGAATCGCATCCCCAGCTAGTTGTATATGCCAATCTGCTAGAATGTACATGCAATTGGTGACCGTGCCAACGGACTCGTTTTGGATGCATTTGAAGCCTCGCTGAAAGGCGCCAACGTCACTGCATTGAGGCCTCGCCTTGAGCATGCTCAGATTATGACAGTCGAAGATATGAAACGCCTTGGTAGGCTTGGTGGTGCGTCTTGTTCTCCAATGCAATCAACAACAAAGAAATTGACACTTTATCTATGCAAGTCATTGCCAGCGTCCAACCAACACACGCGTGTGTAAAACATTATCAAATGTTGAAACGAGCTAACATTTTGATTATAGTATCAGTGACATGTGGTACGCTCAAGACCGCCTTGTTAGTCCGTCCTCTTGATGTATTGAAAGAGATTATCAATTCGTGGGTTATTTAGGGCCCTGAACGCGTCAAACTGCTATATGCTTTCCGTTCTCTTATCGATAATGGCGCAAGGATCACTTTAGGTTCAGATTTTCCCGTTGAGTCTATGAATCCTCTTTATGGATTTTATGCTGCGATAACCCGTCTTTCGATTGATGGAACGTCTCCACATGGTCCCAACGGCTGGTGCGTATTCTGCTTTTAGGACTTTCGAATAGAAAGTTGATGTCGCATAGGTTCCCTGAACAGCGACTCACCCGTCAAGAAGCGCTCCGCGGTAATTTGACAATTCGTGGGGGAGAAATAATTTTATGACTCTTGTTTTTCAACAGGAATGACGATCGACCCTGCTTATGCTTCCTTTACTGAAAAGGTACTGGGATCTCTTGAAGTTGGAAAACGCGCGGACTATGTTGTCTTGTCACAGGACATCATGGAGATTCCACCGAAAGAAATTTTAGTCACCAAAGTTTTGATGACTGCTCTCGATGGCGAGGTGGTCTACGAAGTTCCTTCACCTCAGTAGCATATCAGAGGGTTGAGTGTTTCTCTTGTTACGACATTGGATGGCTCGTTGTACACCCTAACCAGGACATCAGTATTTCTCAGTATTTCTGTTCTTTTGTCTGTTTTCATTTTCAATTTCTGTCTTCATCAATTTCCATCCTGATTGTGACCTTCCCTCCTTCCCCTCTTTTCCCTACTTATGATCTCCCCGTTCTTTCATTCAACAATGGTGGTGTGAAGGAACGCAGTTTCTACCAGCATGTGTTGGGCTGGTTCCGTCAGACTCTGATCTTATACCCATTTACTCTTCCATGCTATATTTACTCCCTTTGGGACATGTCATTTAGTACTTATATGGGGGCTCTGGGTAATTGGGCCGTCTATCCCTGGATGTCGGCTGAATTCCGCTTAGTCTCCATCTATATCACCAGAATATATTGTACAATTTTTGTCTCGTTATCCATGTGAGCTATCTCTAAAAGGTATTGTCGGTTTAAGTAAGCGCTTCCTCCCGGTGCTCCTCAGGGCTGAGTGTCACTGTAGAACTTTTCTGGAATATATACGAGATTGTACCACCAGGGACTTCATGCGTGGTCAAACATTTGTCCAATGCGGCGATGTTCTGTAGATCAATGGAATCCAACATGTCGATTCTGGACTTTGTCAAAGAGGTGTCGTTGGTCGATGAATCATGGAAGTGAATGAGCTTTCGAAGAGCGTCATCTTGAATGTCATCCTTGGTGGACCGTCTTAAGCAGTTGATGTGCTTCCATTCACCCAGAGCAGCCAGACCAGCTTTCTTCTTCTGCAAATACTGACCAGAGATGAGAAAATATTTAGGTTCAGATAGCGCAAACTTACTGCTCGGTCCATTTTGTCGATAAACTCAGGCTTGATATCGCACGCTTTCATAAATCCCTGCTCGATTTTCATTCCCATATCATCGTCACCATCTTCTTCTATAGACGGCGTGACGTCAGAAATGATGGGGCCTTCGCATGGACACTCGAGTAGATCATGTGTGTTACAAGGGGTATTGGGATCGATCCTGAAGATATCTCTAAGCTGCTGCCGATATCAGCATTTATCCGGCGAGAAGAGTTCGTTGATCACAGACATCTTTTCTCGTGAACGAATCACTTTTAGAACTGGTTGAACCCTGAAAACGGCAGCGTCATAGAGCTGTACACGAGTAGCAAGAACTATAATGGTCCTACAGATTCCATCAAAGCTGATGCGACCAGATATGAATCAAGATCGATAGACGAGGGCGATGTACTTACAACTGCTCAGGCCCAATTTCGTTACCTGACGCTGATAAATTTTCTCTATGTGCTAGCTGCTCAATAGCTGGTCACTATTTGCAACAATAACGTACCGTCGATTGTTCCCGCAGTCAAAAATCTATAAATATAGACTGGACGCTTTTGACCATCCCTTTTAACACCATGAGAACAAAGACGACGAGACTCGGGATAGTGTTACCGGTGACATCTTGCCATGGATTGCAGGTCGTGGCTATTTCATGAGAGGGATTCAAACCCAAAGTCAAATCCACAACTCTATACTGACCTAGGATTCCAATCGGAGTCTACAAGACACAGCCTTGAGGCGCCTGTCGCAGAAGCTGAGGACTTATGTAAAAGACATGAGTATCAATTTTACCAATCAAGTTGATTCCGATCCCCCCTAAGCACAGGTTGTCGTCAACAACTGAGGACATCATAATCATGAGAAGAACATACCAGCTTTGGAACTCAGGAGGAAAATGACTGTTCATGTCATGAACTACGTAAATGTCGCAAGCAATGCTTTTTCACTTACAGCTTTGACTTCGTGAGGACCTATTGAACGTGTTGACGAATTCCTGTCTTTTGGCCGCAGGAGTCTGTCTTACGGAAAATCAACACCAGTGATCAATAAAAAGAAAAGAGCCTGTCAGTACCCATCCAAACGGAAGTACGAGTATTTTTTCGTCTTGCAAAATGTTTCCAAGATGTTAAGAGTAGAAGTATAATGTGACACAAGGACACATTTTTCTTCTGTATCCTAAGAAGCTTCTTCAGAAGCAACTCGGCGGGAGTATGATCGCTACATACTGAGCGAATGACTGAAAGCAATCTTGCAAGAGCATATAATTTTCCTGATGCAAAATTTGTCAGAGCATAAGTTGTTGTTTTCACAGATCGTACCGCTCAAGGTGACATCATCGATTTGGGCATGTTCTGGTATCAGTCGTGATGCGTCCTCTACGCCTGACCTTCGCAGTGTGTCCTTGGAGTTCGCTTTCGCCTTGTCGGTAGTAGCTTTGAGCAAGATAGGACTGTTGCTGACTTTGGTTAGGACATTAATCAATGCAAGAGACTCGGCAGTCGAGCCTTGCACTAAATCGTCCAATCTGTCTGGATGAAGGATTTTGGAGAAAATAGATAATTGAAGAGCAGTGGGAGTCACAAAGACAATATATTCATCTAGTTTGCAAGTGTCAAATCTTTGATGAAACGAAATGTATGGGACAAACGTTTTGGAGGCAAAACATTCTTCAAAATTGTGGCATCTCGTCGAAGCACGAAGCTTCTTGCTACGATCAGCAGCTGGAAAGGAAGCGTCAGGCATGGAACGACACCGATTATACGAGATAAGAAACCTGCGCCGTTCTGGCTTCACCAAGCTCTATGTCCTTCGGAGATGCATCGGGAGATCTACTCTTAAGAATCGGAGTTTCATATACTCTTTTGAAGATGCTGTATTCGTCTAGGGAGAAAAGTAAGTATGAGGTACTATCATAAAAAGGAGACCAACCCAACAAGCCCGGATTACAAAAGTCGGTCTGGAGTCAAACTAGGTGAGAAGAGATCATGGCTGACAGTAAGGGACCAAGCAGACCATTGCATGAAATTCGCCGAGGTCATTCTGAATTGGCGTTCCTGATAATATTATTCGTCTAGTAGTGCGCAAGGCCTTGAACATTTGCGTAGTCTTGTTATTAGCTGACTTTAATCTATGGCCTATGATCGATTTCTTTTGTCAGCTTCGGCCTGGAATCCCATGATGAACAGAGAAACTGCTAACCTTCATCACAAATAATCAAGCCAATTGGTGGTCTTGTTTTTTTTTTATTTTAGAAGAAGAAACCTGGTAGTAGAATGCTCAACATACACCATTGAGGCCAAATCATCTCTAGGATCAAGGTCAGTTCAGGTGGCTTTCACAAGGGCGGCAACGCACATGACTGTCCGGAGTCGCTCATAACCAATGATCAAGACTTTTTGGTTCTTCCTACGTCGAAGCGTTAGCGAAATTTATCAACCAACGAAGAGTACACACGCATTCATGAACATGAGGGCAGACTTCTTGTCCTTGTCACAGGTGACCACACCTACACGATCTCTCCCCAGCCATTTATGAAACTCGGCTTTCCAATTCTGTATACGCTCAGTTAGCGGGAAAATCAAAGTCGGAAAAGGGTGAAAATACCAACATTGACCAATGAAACAGGGCAGACAATCAAGACTTTCTCAACTACTGGGGTGGATGTAGCATACGGATTTTGTCCTGGAACAAGCTGTTTACAAGGGAAATTCATAGAAAGCAGGGACTTTACTGAGGAGTGTCCAAATAAGGGCTATCGTCTATGTAGGCTGGCGATAAGCATTAGAGTTGTATGCAAGATGAACATTCTAACCTGGAGAGTTTTACCAAGACCCCTGATAGAGCTCTTATGACGTGCGAATAGCAAAAGAAATGGACACCTACATCTCATCTGCCAGTATGCATCCTTGACCCTCATGTTTCCGAAGACCCATGACAGATTCATACATAAATTTAACACCTATCAAAACGATGATCACATTTCAAGAATGTATGCAGCCAGATCATACGATACACACCTTCACATTGATGAGGTCGCATTCTACGCGACAGAATAGGATCCAAGACGACAGGTACCACGGGTAGATTTCTATGACTCAAGTGAACTGCCTGTTGCGCGCTGAAAAAGAAAACCTTACTTTTTGTTGAATTTCTTGATATGTTCCTTGGTCGGAGCCTTCATTACAACGGCGTCTTCCGCATCAGGATCATGGCTTAGACACCGGGTAAGTTGGTGCATGACTTCATCGTCAAGAACATAAAACCTACAGTGGCCCTTTTGGTTTCTTGGGAACAGTCGTACCATAAAATGAGCCTGGTGCAACAAATCTTGAGACCTGGTCCGAGAACTTCTCCGGCGAAGCCAGACACACAGAAGTCTCGTCTTTAGCAGGAGACTTGTCGCCACCGTCGGACGTTTTAGGAATGTCAGGCAACTGAGAGGCCTCTACCTGGCTATCAAGTTCTACTTCTCTGCCACCAATCATTGTATGGTAGCCGCTGTGCAGAGCATCTCCTTTCCAAGGTACAGAGCCCATGCTTCCTGTAACATGAGCATATAACCCCAACAAGCGCTTTGAAAGAAGACGCACATTTTCCCGTCTTCTGAAATCATTAGAAGCTTTCCTCCAGTCAGGGACACATAGGCGTCACCGTCCCAAGTCCGATGCTTCTTCTGCTGAGGTTTCCGCCTGAAAACGAGTCTTCGAATCAAGCGGTGCCCTTACCGATACAATCGACTTACCAGTTGGCTATCCAATGCATATCTTGAGCTTTGATTTCTGGCACATTGTCATTCACAGATATTGGGTCGACAGGTTGCAAGGGTGTGGGTGATTTTGCGGGAGGCTTTGATGATGATGATAATGAGCTAACTTTATGGGGAACGAATGGTTTCGGTCGATGTTTGTGAAGGGCAACAGACGGGGTTTCCGGTGCAGTCAAACAGGAACCAAAAGCCCGACCCGAGAGATACTCGCTTTTTGTCAGAGGCCGGTCTAATTCAACCTCCTTATTGGCGACGAGAAATTCCTTGCCTTCTTCAAGTGGCCATGTTACCTTTCCAACACCAAGTCTTCCGAGCGAAGCAAACAAGTCAGGGTCATGTCAGAGATAGAATCAAGAGGCATACGTTTTCCCATCTACGTCATACAGTGTAGCTTTCCCGGAATTCACGACTAGGACGGCATCACCATCCCATGTTTTGTGTTTCTTGGTTTGAGGGTTCCTCCTACGTGTGGCGTTAGGAGCTTATGGAAGTCGCTTCCGAATGATGTTCAATGAAGTATGATGTACTTGCCATTGCACCATCCAATACTCCTCAGCTTTCGACGAAGAACTAGTGATAAGCGCAGGTCGCTTATTAGACGAGTCCTCCTCGCAAGTTGCTTTCCTTTTGGTACCGAGTGATTGAAAAGCGGGCATTGTGCTCAAGCGAAACGAGTGGATACGAGTTGGAAATTATCATAAACGACACGAGCGCGATGGATTCAAATCACATGATGTGACAAATCGCGATGCTAAAATTTGGTCTTGTTATTGAGGTAGTGGAACGTGAGTCTTGGGCATAGTCAATTTCTAGCCACAGATACCTCCCCTCATCATACTCAGGCTATCTGATACCCCGATCAACGCGTCGATATTGGGGTTTCAGGCCTCTGGGAGGTAATTCTGCTGTTGTCTCACTCTGGCGGAATCAATAGTTAAACATTCATCTAAAGTTTTTCAAAGACGCGGGGTGGCAGCGATCTTTTGCACACCTTGCTATCAAAGATGGTCTTGAGGATAACACGTCGCCCAAATGAAAGCCTCTAGCCAATTTTATACAGAAAAGTCTGCTAGGCGGGCCTACCGGATTGGTATTGACCTGAGCATTTGGTTGAGGCACTCCCACTACAGCAAGGAGGGTGAAACCCCCAGCTTCGACTGTTGTTCTTCCGCCTTGGCCGTCTGGGTATGAAGTTTATTCTTGTCTCGGTACCCGAACAATTCTCATTATAACATGCAGCTGAACTCCCTCTAATACCCCTGTTCGTTTTTGACGGCAGACAGCGCCCAAAGGTCAAGGTCGGAGAACTTGCGTTGTAATCAGCTGTACCCAGCGTGGCAGCAAAAGATGGGTAAATCTCGCTCGCATCCCTTGAGTAAAAAGCTCAAGGAGATGATTGAAACCTTTGGCATGGAATGTAGAGAGGTATAGTCGATGGGTTTTGTTTCTAGTCGTATCACCCAAAGATTCACAGGCCTTGGGAGAAGCCGAGGCGGAGTTGGCTTACCTCAATAGCAAGGGTTACATCGACGCTATTCTGACCGATGACTGCGACGCATTCGTATTCGGTGGACGCATGATTATCAAAAGTGGGCAATTTCCACGATAGCTGTCTTCCTTTTTCTTACCATTTGTAAAGTTGGGGTGCTGCTCTGTCAGGGAATAGATCTGACGCTGCTCAAACAAGAAACATCCTCAGGTCACGGTCTACTCGGCCGATAGGATTCGTGATTTGACAAGAGGTGGTCTTATC